>DWUN01000017.1:0-42936 GCA_018249975.1 Passova gellias
CCCTTTGGTCACCAGAGGCCATAACAAGTTTGGTCGACATTTCTGACACAATTTTTTTTGTGTCAGAAGACCATGGGCCCATCGTCTCCATCGCCAGTGCCGTAAATATGTAATCGTTTAATAGATTACAATATTTACGACGCTTGAGACACTGGGCCCGATCGGCAGCGGCCCCGGCATTTGTAGCTGTGTCGCTAACATGCGATGGGGCCAATGTGTCGACACAGGTCACGTCCCATACCAGGCAACGCCCCAGACTCCACGGTACCAATGACATACCATCAGGTCTCTTGCCATCGCTTCTAAAAAGACCAGCAGGTTCCAAAGTAGCTGGAATAGAAACTGTGGCAAGAGCACGGCGTATTAAATCATTCAGAGTACCGTGGCGAAATAACCTGCCAAATAAAATTGTATGTACTTTATGATAAAACAGATATATTGAATTAGAGTCCAGAAGGCGCCGAGCGTTACATCAAATAACGAGTAGATTTACATAAACCTTTCCTCGTGTTGCTGGTAATTAAATGATAAACTATTAGTAGAAACGATTAGTGACAGCATATAACGATAGCTCGTACGAGCGACGTCCTTCACGCAACAAGTAAGCATAATAAGGGGTCGCGTACAACATAATGAAGCTTCTCAGTCTCGTTACTTCCTGCCCGTCGCGTGTCGGTGGCCTATCATTTCATTGGCACGGTGCATCAACGCCTTAACATGACCTGGCGTTACGGAAAATTTTTAACGTCGATTGTTTATCAGCAATTTTAAGCGTACATTTCTCAGACAGGCTTATAGCGAGCGAAGTATGGATTGAAGCGATCGAGCTAACAAAAGTAGATATAAGATATATTAGGCTTTAAAAGTTTCCTTCGCAGTGTAGTACTCGACCTCATCGAGTGTAATTGTTCATGTTTTGTTATAAGTGATGGTGTCAACGGGCGCTCCGCTTGCGACATGGCGGCAGGCCGGCAAATTCGGCTGCTGCTATGGAAGGACTACCTCATACGGAAACGGAACGTGGTAAACAGATTCGGTATTCTTTCTGTGTCGTCGTCTTCCTCGGTAACTTCTCTTTTTCATATCTCATGATTCATATTTTATATACTTTCATGATGGAAACGTCCGTTCTGTACACTGACAAGATGCAATATTTGTCTATCTGTTTATTCGCTTCTAATTGTCGTAAAACGTACGTACTAACTTTATTTGCGTTGAGAAACATATTTAATCTTCTTTGCAGCGATATGCAGTTTCTATCTCGCCTTTGTAAAGCCGGCCATTCAGAAACAATTAAAAACAAAATTTGCGATATTAAAATGACTTTGTGTTTTCAGTTAACCCTCGCTGGGATATTATGGGGCGTGTTAGTGATGTGCAGTCTGTACGTCGTGAGGATCAATGTGGATAATCAAGATTTTCCCTCATGTAAATAAATATCTGATATTTTATAGTGTTCACTTTTTAATACAATTGGAAGCCTCTACGGACATAACATGTTTTCGAGTGAAAAGGGGCTAGAACTTTCAGCTGGTCTTATAAAGCCAAAGTGAGCCTGGTTTCGGTTTCTTAAGCATTGTATAATTTAATGTAAGCCCACGGGACCGTGACTCTTTTAATGGACGTTGATAGGAAATAAAATAATATTAGCAAATGAATTTCCAGGCCAGTTCCCCGCCCGCGCCCTGCCAAGTGCGGGTATACTGACGTTCATGCAGTCCTTCATATGCAGCATCGATAACACGTGCTCGCCCATGGATCAGTTCACAGAAATACCTTCATATGAGAAATCAAAGTAAGTATCTTTATCAAAGGGCTTGATAATGTTGTACTTTCCGTAATTATAGCGTTTGATCACTCCTAATAAATAACCACATATTATTTAGTTAAATTAACGTATTGTAGACTAACGGAGGTGAAACGTCAAATATCACCGATAATAAACAACGACACCGTCCTGGACGTGACCGGGCTGCTCCCCGACGCGCTCAAGCTGCTGGCCACCGTGGCCGACGTCGCCGATAACCCCACCTTTATACATATCAGCAGTAAGTAGAACACGCTGAAACGTAGAGCCCTTGTGCCGGTCGGAAACATGTCAATCACAATCCTTATATGCGAAATAAATTCTTGCAAAACGCGTAGATGTCATTGCAGCTGCTACTTATGTAAAAGAAAAGAAAAAGACAAACAAACGAAAATGCAAGTCGTTTTTATAATAGAAGTAATCGTGAATGATTATTTTTGAATTCATTATTGTTATTAACCAACCGAACAAACAATCAATAGTACATTGACTATAGGGATACATAAGAGTATAAGATAAACAGACACGCCCAAACAATTACTTTTACTAGTACGTAATATATACAAAATACAATTAATACTAGATTGAATAATTATACAGTGATTATTTAAATGAATGATGTTTGTGTTGCAGAAAACGGGTTGCACGTGAAGGATTTATTTAAAAACGCAAAGAGAGTAAAGAGATATATAGCTACGGAACTAGATATAAGAGATCATATAGCGAATAGCATTGTAGATGCTGAGATACGATTAGAAGGAGTGAGTATAGCGATCAATATGAAATAGTACAAGTTATTTTGTATAGTACTGAAAGCTTTTCAGTACATTATGTCAGAATATAAGTTAACGGCGTATAAATCGCATCGGTAGTTTGATACATGTACAATTCTAGGATATGTATAAATATAATATAAGACCTTTAAAAGAAAGGGTTAGTAAGACTTTTGGCATACGCCATCCATTATAACCGGTTATTGCGGCTGAAAACTAGCCCAAAATGGAATAAAGAGAAGGAAATAACATTTTTTTTTCCAGATAATGCGAGGTAATTTAGACGTATGCAGTGTAAACTCAATCTCTCAAGTGCTAAAAGTTAAAAACGAGGAGCACGTTAAAATTATTGTCAGTAAGATATGTGCTCTATCCAAGAAAGTCCTACAGAAACTTGCCATCGATTTGTTATTAGAAGTTGACATCGGTAAATATATAAAAATGGTGAGTAAATTTCAGATAAAGCCATGGAAATGATTAATTTCAACTCATGATAAAAACATAAACGTAAAACAAAAAAATATATGCTCGCATGATTTCCAATCATAAACAAATTCTGCGTAAAGAACTCGTTAAAGTAAGTGTACTTGCAGTTATAATGACACTTGAAAATATATTAAAGTGGAATCTATTTTTCTTATTGAGTCAAATAAAATGTCCGAAGCCTAAAATGAGTATAAATTTCCAACAGGCAGGTGACATGTACTACAAGATATCTGGTGACGACAGAATAAACCGTATTGGTGATCTGACTACTGCTGTACTTAGGATGATGTCCACCGACAACTTCCTGCCGCCGGAACTGACTACAATTTTTAAAAATAAGGAAGTGGATTTTAGCTACGTTAATTTGACTATGTACGTATTATTTATTTACTTTAACAACTCCTACCATTGTGAAAGCAGTAAATAATAAATAAATATTGAAAATGCTATGCTATACCACTAGAGCAACGTTCCACAAGTTTTCGCAGTAGCTAGAGACAACCCCACCCGTGAAAATAAAAAGGGCAGCAGCTATACCACGGTTATTTTTAATTACGTAACTCAAATCGTATCAAAATTTCAGGATAACGCTAGTAATGGATCTCTTTGAACCGACTTTCGGCGAAACAGAAGCATATAGATCATTAAGAGATGTTGTCGATGTTTCTATGATGGGAATACAGTTTTTGCACAAAATTTGGAACAAAAAACTCAACAGCACGGTTGAAGAGGTCACCGAATTGGGTTTGATGAAAATTAACAAAAATGTTGATATTGACATGGAATTAGACAAAGTCACAAACGTATTCAATGACGTAATAACTATGATCGAAGAAGCAAGCGCCGGCAATAGTTTTGACAAACTTTTTAACGTGTAAGTATTTTGGTTGCATGATTTATTTGTCCATTTCATACAGAATTAATGAAATTCATAAAAAGAGAAAAATCTTTAATGCAATAACCTTCAAACTTATTATTCTTTACACCGATTGCTTTTGAAGGGTGCAGGAGAACACCGCGCATGCCATCTCTAAACCGTACCTGTTAACGGAGGACATTGCAGTGTTCACGATGAAAATGGAAATGGAAATTGTGGTTGTTACTTACCACAAAGTTTTTCTTTCAGAGTGGCAAGAGCAACAAGCGTCATTCACAAGTTCCTCTCTGGCAGAACGAAGCACCAGTTTCTGTTCTACTTGACGCTGCTAGCGAAACTGGCCGAGGGAGCAGAGCAGGCAATTTTTATCAACATGAATATAGAGAATGTGGTGTACAACGTTTCCCGAAGGAACCCTCGCGGTGTCAAAGCGTTACTCTCGCTACCTACTGACATAGTGAGCATAGGCTTTGAAGCCTTGGCCGACCCTGACAGAATACAGGTATAAACTGAACAATGCTTGTTCATATTGACATGTAGATATTTGTTCACATCACATTCTGTTTCCAAATGTCATTGTCATGCTGTAAGGCCTTTTATAAAAGATAATTAGATATTTTTCTAAAGGTAAAATAAAAAAAAAAACCATTTATATGTAGATATATTGTCTTTTAGTTGCTGACAGACAAAATGGATGATTTACGGGACATTTTTTGCGATGTAGACGAAATCCATAATTTCTTCATGGTGCCGACAGCGGAGGCGGCGAAGTTAAAGGAGCAGTTCTGTACCGACGACTGGATTAACTACATAACTGATATGATGACGTCGTTTGGGATATTCGAAGTTAGAGAAAATGTAAGTAGAATTACTTTAAATACTAACGAAATAGTCACTAATTAATCAGTATTTATCTTAATTGAAGTGATCAAATCACTTTTATATTTACAGATAAACAGTATAGCTAGTCTATTTATCCTTGAAACGGTGGGCAGAGACACGACCGAATATCTTTATACGATAGAAAAAGACTTTGAAATTTTGAAGAATTTGACAAAAGCTTTGGCAAGAATCGAAAAACACAAAGCAGCAGTCCTCAATTGGAGCAAAGTATTAGGAATAGACGAAGACTCGGTTATCATGAAAAAAGCGCGCGAAAAGAGTTATTTAGGAAACCAGATGTTGTAAGTTGATCCTACAAATAGTGCAAGAAATCAATCTTTCTGCATAGGCTTCTGATGCATTCCAGGTTATGCAATCGAAAAACTTAGGGGAACCTTCACAACTTGGTGTTCTTTGTCAAATATTTTCTAAGGTGTTTAAAGTCTGCCACCTACGCTCGCCCGGTGTCTTGCCCTTAATCTTTGTCATTCTGAAATCCTCATCGCGATCAAAATGGTAAAATGCAATATCTAATAGATCTGTTGGCGAAGACTTAAACAAATAAGGAATAACTTTACAGAATAACAGTGAACTGTGCTCTCGCAAAGGAAGTGATAAAACAGAATCCTCTGTTGGAATACAAGATCAGCCCTCCATTCCGGGACGCCACGACGATATTGATGGCTATAAATGAGCAGCTGGCGCTAGTGCCCGGTGAGGTCACGAAGAGGGCGAGAGAGCTGTACCCTCAGATCGTTGAAACTATTTTACTTACTGCGCTCAATGAGAATAAGGTTTGTAGTGTAAAGTTAAATATTCTACAAAACATTTGAGCTTAACCATGTGCTCATCTGATATCAAGGGAGGTAAATGCTTCAGGATACGCTGAAATGCCATAGAAGGAAGAATGCAGGGGATGGAAAAGGGGTTTTCATGGAAATACATCACACCGATAGGAACAAACACCAACATAATACGCTTAGAACCCATAACTCATAGTTTTATAAGTACATCAATGAGCTGGCGGATGCATCCCAAGACACATTTTTTACTTGTCACTTAAGGACACTCACTTAAGGACATTTTCAGACCTATAAGGCGTTATCGACATACAGTGAAGACATATTTTGCAAAGGAGCCAAGAATGCGTACTCGTATGTAGATCTTCCCGACTCGGACCCGAAGCCCGTGCTAGCGGCTTTGTGTGATATCTCCATCATCATCAATAAAGGATTACGAAGAGAGTCGATCTTAGGCGACGCCGTGAGTATTTGCTATCAATTTTCGTAATAAATATTGTAAATGTGTAGATCTTGGTTGTCTTCTTTTTCTCTCTTTCGGTGTTTCTTCGTTTATTGAAGATTGACAGTCAACTCTTAACAATGCAAAGACAAATATGTTTATTTGCACAAACATGGGTACTCATAAAGATGTTATAGGATTATAAGTTCGAGCCATATTTTGCCTTTTACGGCGTATATATTTAAGAAATGGAACATTAACCAACTATTGTGATTAACAACTTTAATACAACTTTACATTTCAATGAAAAATATTTTGCCTAGGATCAACCAAAATTATCCTATTTAATTTGTTTAACTGAACATAATTTACATTTAATAGACGAGCATGTATATCATGACGAACGCAGAAGAGGAAAGAAAATAAGACTGTGATCCGTGGAAATTGTTACTCGTACTTTCCGCGGATGCGCTAGTTATGTAAGGAAGCTACTTTACAGATAGCCAGGGTGAGGAACACGACACACGGCCCTTTAGACGACATCGACTGGTCCCTGTTGATCGGCGCGCTCAAAGGGCTGTACATCCACCTGGACACCGTGTACCCGTACCTCTTCAAATACAACACGTACGGCATGGACCAGGCCACACAGCAGCGCCTTGAACAAATGGTGGCTCAAGCTAAGCAGTTCTGGTTTAGCAAAATTAATATTAACAGGAGTTTGCATATCAGGTATCATTATCATTTCGATTGTTATATTAAGTAGTTACTTTGTTTATTGCTTCTCTGTTTGGGTACCAGTCTGCTTTGGTAATGGGAGTGAGAGAGTTTACCAAGCGAACAAAGAAAAAATTGATCGGTAGTGGTGGAATAACTGATAGGGGTTCTGAATTTTAAGCCTAATATAATTTCTATGTTCTAAGAATTATGATTTATTTTCAGTATGAAACTACTGTTCAGACTGTTGGACTTAGTTGACTGCGGTGCGTTTAACGTGACGAGCGAGAAGTGGCTCATGCTCAAGTACGGGCTCAGTGCCGCCCTGGGCCCGCTGGCTGTCGTCGGGGACTTCCTGCAGCTGCTCGGCGGTAACATTACACGGATAAAAAGATAGATCGATATTTATTACCCATGATATAGCAGGACAATTTTTAAAAAAGTAGAATTTAAAACAGTAATATTTTATTGGATTACATAAAAATTCTGTTAATTATGTTATTGCTGTATGTGATTTTGGTATCCAAATGGAATAATTTGTGCACCCCAGGCGATTAATGCCGAACATTAATTCCCTATTTGCTATGCGTCAAACGTGCTAAATAATAGGACAATTCTTCTACATGACATGACTAATGTTGAACATCTTGCTCGGCGATAACGTCACTCGCAGAACTGGTTTTCAATCAAAGCGTAAATGGCGTTATTCAAAGTACGAGCATAGAGCGCGAACACTTATTAGAGAATAGATGATTAACATTAATGATTCACAATTAGATTAGCCTCAACTATCCATTTACGTGTATCACAGTTGGAAACGTTGTCCTTTGATACGATAATGGACTGCAGGCCAAACCCTTAACTGTCCGTAGATAACTACTCGTACTATGCAGAACTTTGAATCGCAGAAAGCATATGATGTATTGATGTTTGCAGCGATATCCAGACGCGAGAACACCACGTCGGCCGTGCCGCCCGTCGCCGCGCTGGCGATGCAGCGGCTCATACCGAACTATCCACATTTAGTGGTTGACGCCGTCGACGTCGTCCTCAAAGGAGACACTGAAGTAAATATCAAATGAGATAGATAACCTGCATCATAATTAATTAATATCGCTCGCATTCGCTTAACACTAATTTAAAATGAGAATCCCGCACATTAAGGTGCTGACTCGCTATTAAATTTAATTAAAATATACTTTACTAATCCAGTTAACAGTTGCAGTTTTAGTGTGGTCATTTTAGAGCAACTATTAAAAGTTAATAATTTTAGGTAGAACCAATAATAGAGATTATGAATGCGGATCCGCCCTGGCCGTGCTCCGTCAGCCTCTCGCGAGTTGTGCTGCTCGGCGACGAGTCCCGGGAAGCCTTGAGGGGCTTGGAGACGATGCTCTGTATGGATCGGGAGTTCCAGGAGGAATGGTTCGATTACATCGAAGCGAAGAACGTTACGTCGTTCGTGAGTGGCTAGTTATCTAAGTTGATCAGTGATATTCGTTTTACCGCCCGTACGCCTGAAGCGGCTGCGGATTGCAAACGATCATACACATTTTTATTAAATATTTTTATTTTAGGAATTACAAGATTGGAACACAACCGCCTACCCGCCGCAGCTGTTTCTCCAGTTTTCCGAGGTGTTCACCGCCACCGTGCAGCACTTGGACGCGCTCAAGGATCTCCTTCAGAGCGTGTTCGACTCCCCATACGGCTTATCTCTCGCGACCAGTATCGAATACGCTACTGAGGCTTTTAGCGCTGCCAATGAAGACACCATTCTCAGGTACACTACCGATCGACTTATTGCTTAATATTTTATGCGTATTTCGATAAATTCTGGCACATCCTAAAAGAAGAACAGATCAGGAGTATCTTTGTTTTTATTGTGTGTCCGTTCACTTCTGTTTTGAATAAATCTAAGTTATATGTATTTAAAGCAGGGAATTCCATTCCTTAGGCGTCTGTGCCGGACACAATTCTCCAGTATCTTTAATAAACGAAATTGTACTTTGATTAAAGTAAAAGAGAAGAAAGAAGCTTGTCGGGAACTTAGTATATTTACTTCCCTTATGGTAAGCAGTCGTGATTATGTTCTGTATGAAATGTTTCCAGAAATTTCTTTGTGAAACTGGATACGGTCCTGGACGCCATCAATACGACGACAGTTCAAGAGACGATTCCTCTGAACACGTTATGGAGGAACTTCGTCAGCTGCAGTACCGGATCAAACATCGAGGATTACTGCTGGCGGACGGGCCGCGCCGCGTGGAAACACACGCTGAAGTTCGTATCGGTCGCGCTGGCGGAGGTGGCGGGAGATCTTCTCACTTACTTTAAGGAGACTAATGGTAAGAAATTAACATATATAAAAAGGATTCATTTAATGATAACAATACATATCTTAGCTAATAGTTACTTCCGACCAATTGATTTCAAATTAGCCAGCGCCTGTATTTTTTTAGAAACAAACACCAACGTTCTGAAACTGTTCGGCTTCACGAGCTCCACCGGGCTGTACGCGCTGTACGACAAGTTCCCGGAGTTTGTTGGGGTCCTACTCAACTCTTATTGGGATCTGGGCTTTATGAATCAGGTAATGTCAAATTGAATATATACCTGAAATAGGCCATGTTGTAACTTTGAAAATGAATGACATACTCGTACATTATTTTGTAAATTATAGCTTCAAATACATATAATTTGTATTACGTCGTATATTGATCTTTTTCCTTCCCTCAGGTCCGTCGTTCCTCCCTCACTCAATTCTGGGACTGTGATGCGTTGCTGGAGGCCCTGATCCCGCCGCCCGGCAGCCCCATAGACCAGTCCATGATGTTGCGGGTCAAACCCTACATTTGTCCCTCCCTGCTGTACTGGATCTCGTTTCCTAGAGGAGATAACACCTTGCTGGATGTTGTGGCCAAACCGGTTAGTGTTATCAAAAATATAAGTTAGAGGTATTACTTACATTTACAATCAATTTCTAATTAAATTGATGAGTTGATGAGAGATGATGAAAATGATGAGTTTAGACATAATTGTCTAAACTCTGGGTCGATTGGGTCATTTAATTTGCCGCATTTACAATATTAATATGGATTCATAAAGGTACTTTATTAAGTTTACCCGTCAAGAGTCTTTGAAACTAACTTATAATGTTTCGGTCAATTTCAGCAATATTACTTCTTTACAATTCACGTTTCTGAGTTAACGAGTAACTATGAGAACGCGTATTTGAAAACAATCGAACTCTCCGATGTGGTCGCTACATTGGCAAACGAAACTGCAACGGAACCTAATGATTTAGAATCTGAACATATCTCAGGAAAAGAAAGTAATATGGACGAAATGAAAAAGAAATTAGAGAAAACTATTGACGATATATTGTCATTTGAAATAAAAGAGTCCAATCCTTCGTACCGTTTGTTTAATGAAGTCAACACGAAGCAGTTCATATCGTCGTTATATCTTACTAAAATAACGGCTATTATTAATAAAATATCGAGCGTGTTGGAAAAGTTACAACTAAACGAGATCGGAATAGAATTAACAGAGGAAGAAACTAATAAAACTGCGACAGAATTACTAGCGATACAGAAGATCTTCAAACGAAGACCGACCGAAGTGATGGCTTTACATTTTGATCTTCTAACAGATGTTTTATGGACAAATGATGAAAATTATAAATTAACCAATGCTGTAAAATCTATGTGTGATAACGTTAAAAATAAAGACACAGGTAAAGATATTTTAAGTGACACAGATAGAGTTAAACTACAGATTTGTTCTAAGAGGTTCGACCTGTTTTACCAAACCCTACAAAAAGTTGTGGATGAAGATTATGAACCTGCTAGAAGCAGCTTGCTTAATGTTATCGATATGTTGCAAAACGGTGAGACTGAAAATGTAACGGATATATTTAAATTCTTGACTGACAGGTAAGATCCGTCACACTTATATAATAAATATGTAACAGTAGCAATACATAAATGCAATAATTCAAATATCAATATTACTTTGTAACAGTAAAGCAGGAGTATATTTTGTCGTTTAGGTGTTGATCTATCAAACTGACAGGAATGAATAGTATTATTTGTCGATATAAATTCTTCCAATTCAAATTTTAATTACACCTGCAATAGTATCTTACAAATAAGTAATTGCTTGTTTTTTACCTTTCATTAACATTACATTACATTTCCTTTTGGCCCATACCTTATTTATGTTAATTTAATTTTATATTTTTAGGAAACAAATAGTAAATTCTTTGAAAACATCAATAAAATATGCTTACGACTTAGGCATACCGGTTTATTTGCAATACTTGCATAGCAATATTCAGCAATATGACATTGTAATTAGCTTCCTTTCTGGAGAAAACTGGTGGGAAGACCTCAGAAGGGTGTACAGTGGACCTCATGTCGCTAAATTTATAGATTCTATGGAAAGGAGTTTCGACATCGCCGAAGATATCCTTAATAACTTGGATCAAATAAATGTAAGTGACACGTGTACTATTTATCGCTACAGTTAATCGGGACTTATACTATACTTTTTAATTTTGGTCGATAAAAGATTCTTATAATATTATTTGTGTGTAGATAATGGATTTACCATTCATCTACACACAAATCAATCAATACCAAGCTTTCGATTATAGATTTGTTTTTGATTAGATTTTTGGAACTTTAACCACATTTCTCGATTTATACAAATGTTCATTCAAGGCAAGCCACTTATCGATATAAACTGGCTTCCAGCTGGTGCGCCTAGTCCGAGACATGAACATGAACAGTACGGAAGCGTTCTGCCGGCCGAACGTGACGCTCAAGGACTACATACCCGACGGGACGGGCCTGCTGTCGGCGCTCAAACACCAAGCCTGCACCAGTAATACCGAGCTCGCCGGGGAGATCCCTCCGCTGTTATTTGCCTCCCAGGTATGGACGGAAAGGTTGTAGTGTAAAGAGACCTTTGCGGTTGACTTCTGTAGCTGCGACTTGAGAGTTACTGAAACTAGTTAAAAACGTGTTGAAGTATGAAATGCTAATTACTAGGGCTACGTGAATGAACTCAAGCTGCCCAACGACGTGGACTACGCGGCCCTCAAATCAGACTTGGACAAGGTTGAAACGAAACTGTTACGAATAAAGGACGGCCCTGAACACCCGATGCGACCTAAATGGATCACTGAGGAAAAGGTCGCACAGTTGCGGAGATCAGCTCTCCACTTGCTGTCTAAGGACACCCTGACGAAAATATCCTTTGGAGTGCTGAGCAATTTGGTGGACGCTAGCACACTCTTCTTGAATAATAGGTTAGTAAACTTCAGTATTTATAAAAGAGTTTATGGGGAGAACTTATATTATTAATATAATCGCTTTGTGTTGTATAAAAAAAGTGTCCAATCATCTGATCCCGTCCCCTTATGGTTGCATCTGATGCAATGGGATGTCCGTGAAGTTTTTTAAAGCGTGGACACTTTACCAACATTCATAGCGAGAAAACTGTGCTTGATGTTGATATGACATCATGTGAAATCTTAACACATTCCATGTCCTCGCTAGATCCACTGGTACCCTCATTATGAAAAAAATCTTTGTTTACTTCATTTTAAGTAAGATTTAATTTATTGATATACTTCACAACAATCTAATATCTTTAGCCAGTGCACCCTCTGCTCGCAATTGACCACGTGGTTCAAGCAAGTCAACCTACAATTGTACAAAAAACAGGAGTACGACAGTCTACTGTGCCACATGGATCAGATGAGCCTCGGCGAGATCCATTTCGCCTTGAAAAATGATTTCCACTGGGACATGGCTATCAGTGAGGTATGATCAGTCCGTTACTGAATACGTCTAAAAGTAAGACTTCTAGCCTGTAAGTAGGGTGATTGACCTCTGGTAATTCCCTTGGATCTGCTGCGATACTGTTGCTACACACGAATGTATAAAAACTTCTACTGAAATACATTCATCATTTGCAGCTAATCTCCACTCGCAACTACACCAAGTACGAGCTCAACAAGTCCATGATTGAGTTCTTGGAGCAAGTGAAACTGCATCTTCTAGAAGACGTGAACGGGGACGCGAGCAAGGTTGCGCAGTGCTTCAACAGCAACGTTACGGATAATGCCATGGGGAATGCCACTCTGTGAGTACCAGCTGATTGCGTCTAATTTTATGTTCCAATGTATGGCGAGAGATTAGCGAGAGATGAGAAGAAAGATGTCCACGGCACAGAAATGTTGAAGTTTTTACAAGAGTAAGTTAGAGAGTCTCGTCTCTTAACTTGTTTGCCAGTAAATTTGTCCGATAAAAACATTATAGTTATATTACTATTAAAATCCTTCAAGTGAAGATTGAAATGGCTTTTTCTAACGTGTGTGGTCGATCTTAGAACGCTTCTACGCTTCCTATCAGACGAGATCGTCGAGAAAAACTCGCCTAACATTAATAATGTCCAACAATGAGTCGATGATAGAGAATCCTTCTTGAACTAGTTTTGTTGTCCGTGATACGTAAGCTTAAATTGTTCCATATTTTATTATTTAGACTGAAAAACCGTATCAAACCTCACTAATTTTCCTAGCACTATTTTTTTTTGCACAATGGTAGAATTACAACGAAACCGGCGTGTATGTATGAAGAGAGTTATGAATGTAGACGAAGCGAGTCAGGTTTACAAGGACAGCGCTATTTGGCACTCGGTGCTTTCTGCATACCCCATTCGGGACCTGGCGTGAAGGTATGGGGTAGAATTACACATTGACTATTAGTTTCTTCCCAGATTCGCGCAAATTCTCGTTCGTACAATAAGACTATTCAGAGCCGAGCTACCGCACTTTCAAGAGGTAGCTGGATTCAAGGATTTAAAGTATTTCAAGGAATTGTACTCGGCTGTGGCCCACCATCTTGACGTGGAAGGGCTACTGAAGAACTATATGAAGCCAGAGCATGACTTTTCTAAAGCTATGATGAAGATAGTTGGCGATAAAGCGATCGTTGACGATATAGAGAATGCTAAAGTTAATTTGAGAAAGGTATTGTTTTTGTATTTATTTTTTGTCATGTTTAGTATTCTCTTCCATTTTTTGTCCAATTCTCTTATCGGTCCACTGCCGGTCACGAGTTCCACGGGTCTGGTTTATTTATTTGATAATGATTTAGGTGAGAGATCTAGGATCTGTTGAGGGTCTGAAGCTGAAGCAGTACAACTGGACTGAGATATGTGACAAGTACAACTGTGGAGACATCCTCGTCGCCCTCCACGACGGCATCAACAAAACGGTCCTTGAAGCAGACGTAAGTTGTAATAATATTTATGATATTGTTTGTTATTTTTTAGATTGAGAGCAATCAGATAGTTTTCCAATATTTCGGTCTTTTATACTATTCCAATTTACACACAGTGGATAAACTTAAACTTAATCAAACCAAATCAGGAATGTTAATAAATGCAGTTTCTTTGTGCATAAAAATAAGGTCACACCATTGGAAAATACAAGTACATACTTTTAAATTATCAGATACAAAAATTACAAGGCGAGGAGTTCTGGAGGTTCAACTTCATTTCAAATATCTTGGAGCACGAAGAAGAACTCGTAGCAGACGTGGGCAGGATAATGGGGGTGGCCAGCGGGGCCGACTGGGGGGGAGTGGTGAGGGGCGAGCTGGCTCCCTTGCTGAACCTCGCCGTGCAGCTGCTGATGGACGACTCGCTGGACAGTTTGCGTTACAGGTAAGTGTTCAATATTTATATGATATTTATACATATTTTACAGAAACTTTTAACTGATCAGTCTGAAAATAGTATATATTTTTGAAAAACTATTATTAACGTAATAGAGCTCAAAACAATTATTTTTAAAATCACTGTGTGTGTGTTTGTGCACGTTAATATCAAAATCAACTTAAGCAAAACTGCAAGGCGCAATCACTTTTATAATAAAATAATCCTCCCTGTTACAGTTTGAAAGGTATCTCGAAGCAGCTGCACCCGGTCCTCGCGGGGACTTCTCTGGAGTACGATTTAAAAGCTGTCACTGACGGTTTAGCCGTTGTGAGAGAATACAAGAACTACTTGCTAGAGGACGATCCTAAGGGTAAGAATTTTGTCTATTATCGATTAATAAAGAACTGCAGCAGTAAAGCGTCAGGCGTGTTAATGTCGCTGGTGCGCACCGTTCCCAGTGGAGGTGGCGGCGCTGTTCCCGGCGGCGGCGCGCCTGCAGGCGGCGCTGGCGGCGCGCGCCCTCAACAACACCAACTTCTGGTCGCTGGCGGCGCCGCGCGTGGCCGCCGGCCGCCTGCGCCTCGCGCCGGTACGCGCGCCTTGTCATGTTCCTCGTTTGTTATCTTGTAATCGGCATATGCAATTCCCGACACTCGTTTGCCCCGATACGAGGTTGATCAACATTTCAGATTTTCGCCCCAAAACAAGGATCGTACCACATCGAGGACTTCGTGTGTCAAATCGAAGACATGTCCAAGGTGATCATTCCGGGGAACGTGGACGTGGTCTCCCCGGACGACATCTACGAAGCTATCGTAGATCAGTTCTGCGAACTCGGCGACGCGCGCGCCAAGGAGGTCCTGCCCGTGCTCATACAGAATCTTAACTTCACATTGATACTCGATAAGGTTGGTACCTAAATGTGTACTCTTTTTCTGAGAGTGTTTCTAGCGAGGGGGCAGGGCGAACGCTTTGAAGCCACGTCTTGAGTATGAAACTCACCTCACTTATACTTATGTTTTGCTTTGGTGTTGCTGATATATATTGCTGGTTTTTTTTCTATTATTTTGGAAAAGTTAGCAATACACATTTCACTATATATAAATATCAATAATTTCCTAAGAGCTTAATGATTATTATACTATAAAGATTGTCATAAAATAAAAAGTATAACATTTCTAACTAATTGCTTTTTTCACACTATAAGACTATAGTGTGAAAAAAGGTAAAAAAAAAAGTAAAGTAGACACTTTACCTAATTTAAATAACATATATTATAATTCAATTACAACTTCCAGGTGAAAACAGTGGTACTGTCCCAGCTGTTCGCGGCGTCGAACCTCACGCAAGGCGACGGCGACCGGCTGCTGGATCGCTTCTCGGACATAGCGTCGCTGCTGCCCGGCATACGGCAGCAGTTCAGCGGCTTGGCGGACACGCTGGCGGCGGAGCCTCTGCTGCAGAAGTTTAAGAACAGCAGCTCCGTCAACGCATTTATTTCTTGTGAGCTTACAAATATTTCCTTACAAAACGAAAAATTTGTATTATCTATCAGGGTTCGGACATAAAGTTTTGAGTGTACGAATCGATTTGATTTAGAGGAAGCTTAAAAGCCCCTAAAACAAAGTTTTTAACACGACGAAGCCTATTTATATTAGAAAAGAAGATTGAGCTGCACACATGCAACGTTAGTGTCTCTCGGGTAGGGAGCATTCGGTGTGGTGACAACGGCTTTGTGTACCGAGCGTTACAGATGGAGTTGTTGAAAATGTTGCCTTTTTTGTTCGGGCAGCGAGCAGCTTCATGTCGGACGCGGGCGCGCTGCTGTGCGGCAAGCCCTTCGAGATGGACGTGAGCCGCTACTACAAGCTGCTGTCCAGCTCGCCCGACCGCGCCGCGCACGCCGACCGGCAGCAGCTCGACGCGCTGCCCAGTCAGTACTGCCGCTCGTTTCGCTCATCCGACGCCATTGTTCTGGCAGGATCCGGTTATAACGCTTCGAAAGAGATTTAAAGATTGTAAAAATACTAATAGTTGTTGCAAACCATAAGTCCATATTCAACTAAATATAAGCAAACAAATAATCATTTAAACTGTATGTCGAAACTACCAACATCGATCCTACTCGTAACTACTCAGCGTGTCCTCCGAGGCACGGAGACGCTAGCGAACATTTGCCTCGAGCGGTGTCTCATCTAAGGCTCAATACACAATAATAAAATTAAGATACCATAAATACATTAAAAACAAGATACCATAAATCTCTCTCTGAAAAGATGGATCCCACGCGCCTAGAAAACCGGCCAGACTTCAATCAGACCGTTGTCTAAGCTCGCACGATCCATCTTTTGTCGCATCTCACCTCCCATTGCGAGCGCTGGCTTGCCGACATCGACCGTGAAATATTTACAGCCGATTTCTGTCGCTCGCTGTACACGGAGGTAACGCGCATGAAGGGCGGCAAGATCGTGTGGAGCTTCGCCAAGCCGCTGGTCGTCGGCAAGATCCTGTACACGCCGGACACGCCCGCCGTGCGCCGGATTATTGACAGGGCAAGTAGAGTCACGCTGTATTACGGCGAAGGACGCTATCGAGTGGAAACTTGCACATCGTAGTGTGTTATAACATGTACAATATATTGTTTTCTGAGGTTTGTGAATGCTGTCAATTCGCATATGGTGAAAATTGACCGAAAGGCTATAGCGTACCACTTTGGCCATGCATACTCGTATATAACCTTGAAAAATAAGAACAAACCCGTGTCTCGCACTAGAACAACGTAGCGTACGTAGCGGATTAAAAGAGAAAAATAAATGTTTGAATTCCACAATGACGATGTTGACGTCAATCGCAGGCAAACGCTACGTTCGCGCCCGCGGCGAAGCTGGCCAACCTCATCCATTCATTCGCTGCCGCGTTTTCGTCCATCGAGGAGCTGTCCGCGCACAAGGACGCCGTCGCGGCGCTGGCGACGCTCGTGTCCTCTCCGGAGTACGCGGAGCTGAGGAAGAGTTTGCTGGGCGATGTGGACGTGGGACACGTCGATGTGGACGAGCTGTTTAATGGACTCGGAGACATCGGGGTAAGAATACTTACAACACATACAACTGTCAGATAATAGGGACCGGAAAATTTAGGATATCTCAATTATTCGTTTTCGAGCACGAATATTTGAAGTTAAAGATACTGATATATCAACTGCTGGTTGACTTAGCCCACTTAGCTTTATCTGATAGTTAATTTTGTTTTGTTTTCTTTGCTTATTTGTTTGTAAGATGTTTTTTGTTGTTTTTATTTTTGTGTGATGTTATTTACGGGACGATATGGTCGCTAAGAGACAGTCTTTTTAATAGATTTAAAAAAAAAGTTAAAGATACTCGTAATTTTACGAAACGTCCAACGTTGTGCATACAAATAACAGATGTTAAAAAGTTGCATTTCACTATGAAATAATCAAATTGACTTGTCAAGTAACACGTAACATTTTTTCATCCCGTCAACAAAAGCGCCAGTCTGATTCGTTATTATTATCGTGCAATCTGAATTACATACTAGTGGAACTTTACAGGGTTACAAAAACATGGTAACAAAGGTGTCGGAGCTGCTGCGCTGCATCAGCTTGGACCGCTTCCACCCCGTGCGGGACGAGCGCGAGCTCAAGCTGCTGGCGGGCCGCTTGACGAGGATTAACGAGTTTTCAGCCGGTACACGTTGCGGCCTACATCCCATTTTAGATTATTGATATTAAAAACGATCTATATAATCTCGTAAACAATACCTATTTAAAGAAGATAGCTTATATTTGTATACTCGTTTTCAGGCCTCGTATTCCTCAACGCGGGAGACGGTGCACACATCCCGGATAACGTCCAGTATAAAATCAGGATGGACATCGAAAACGCCCCCACTACCAAGAGAATCAGAAATTAGTATGTTCATACTACTTAATACTGATACCTACTAATGCAAACAATATGCAAACTTATAGTAACTAAATTCACTACTCAATATTTGTTATATAAGATTCACACTTTGCAGTCTGTGGGTGCCGGGGCCGGAGGCGAGCTTCCTCGAAAACATGAGATACTTCCGCGGCTTCGTGCAGATACAAGACATCGTAGACAAAGCGATCATAGAGCTGTCGGCGGAAGATCCTGGAACGATCAAAAAGCGGGAGATCGCGGCAGAGAAGGACCGGGATTGGGAGATTTACACTCAACAAATACCGTACCCGTGTTACAGGAAGGACTTGTGAGTGTAGCTAATCTCAAACATATAGGGAACATATAGGGCTGAACTTACACTAACTATTATCCCGCGAGTGAACTATAAACCTTCGTTTAATCTACTAGCGGCTGCTTAAACCGCTGTTTTGTTTTACGCTGACGTACAATTTGCATTTTAAACACCGACGAATCGTGCAAATTGTTTCGAAAACATATCAACTTTGCTGCTAAAACTATACCTATTGTCTTCACGTCTGTATAGATAAAGATACACAAACTATACAGTAAAATACCAGTTACATATGAAAAGCTTCAGTTACATTAACCAGTACTTAATCACTATATCCACCACTTGCTCGAGCGAATATAGCCAATGTGCGTTCAGCTTAAACGAGACTATTGTGGCACTACTTTGGCCTGTAGCAGTTATTGTTATAGCCTGTAATTAGTGATACTGGTTCGCTCCATGTCGTGCAGTTTCCAAACCACGGTGTACGAGACGCAGGCGCTGATGGTGGCGTTCTTCTTCTCCATGCTGTTCACGGTGACGTCGGCCGTGCGCTTCATAGTGGCCGACAAGGAGTCCGGAAACACCATGGTAACTACGCGCCAAGTACTTGCTTTACAGAGACGAAAATCTTTTTTTCATAAATTTGGCTTAAAACAAAAAATATAAGTATGACATAGATGTCAATAATGGGGCAATAATAATGTCAATAATGTTGCACACAGTTGATGTCAATAATGGGGGTGAAGCTACAGTACCACACGCTGTCCTGGTTCCTCATGTCTTTCCTGGAGATGACGGTCACCGTGGCCTTGATGGCCGCGGTGCTGACCGCCGGCGGCGTGCTCCCTCGGAGCGACCCGTCGCTCGTCTTCACTTTGCTCTTCGTCTATGGTTTCTCCGTTATGACTTTCTGGTACGTGCATCTGTCATTGTCTGCAGTAAAAATACTTCTAAATTTAGTAATCACATTTTTGTTTGTAATCCGATAGCTATGGAGCAACCGTAATGCTTGCAGCAACCATAATTTCATAAATTATATTTATAGCTACATCTACTATTGCAGAAGTGTAGTGTACTTCTGCGTAGATGTACTCGAATATGACTATGTACTGTTACACCGACAACTCTGTCTCTGCAGCGGGTTCGGTCCCGTCGATATCTAACTGGCTCCGTATGTCCGCAGCTACATGATGTCGAAGATGTTCTCGGCGGCGAGCTTCGCGGCGGTGTGCACGGCGCTGGGCGTGCTCTCCACCTACATGCCCTTCATACTCATTCTCTCCCTGGAGGGAGTGCTCAACAGCCCCATCAAAGTGCTCGTGGTGAGTTTCAACTTATCTCGGGGAACTCTGTGACATCAATGAGAGAAAAATTATGAATAATACCACATACACAATTTTTTTTCCCTAAACACATAGAGAATGTTGCCTTTACCAACAGTGCCTGTTCATGTCGTCCGCCATGACGTACGGCATGTGGTTCATAACCCGCTTCGAGGCCATGGGGGTCGGCGCGCACTGGGGCCGGCTGTGGGACACCATGGAGGGCAGCGAGATGACCTTGGCGTACGCTCTCGCCATGGTGTTCATTGACGCTATTCTGTACGCCGCTATTGGTTATGTCATTGATTGGTATTTTGGTAAGTTGCCAGATAATTGTCAGCTTGTGATGAATTGTACGTTAATTTTATTAGTAATAGAAAGGAAAACATGAACAATTATATTTTCTGACCTCAAAAAGTGGCCAGTCAGTTACGATAATTTTATTGTAGGCTTCAAAGTGAAACACAATAACATTAACTGCTCGACCACCGGCGAGAAGGCCGGCGTAAGCATCGTCAACGTGTCGAAGGTGTACAACGAGGGCACGCGGCGAGCCAAGCTGGCGCTGGACAACGTGTCCATCGAGCTGGAGAAGGGGCAGATCACCACGTTGTTGGGACATAATGGCGCGGGGAAGACGACCCTTATGTGAGTCATACATTTAAGGCGTGTAAGCGATGGGAAGGATGTAAATGAAACTACTGAGAACTTGTCAAAACAGACGGCTGCAGAAAGCAACATCAGCGAGAGCGTGATGTTCGCGCGCGAGATGTAATAGAACTGTTCTGGCCAAATCGGAACCACGAGTGCGTTCAAATATTATTATGTATTTATATTTACCCTCTGCAGCCCGCCTCCACCATTTATTAACATTTTTACATTATTCGCTGGCAGATAAGTATCCAAGTAAAGAGTCCGAGTTTTTAGGCATTGGTAATTTCCTATATGATCGCCACAACCACCCGGTGACATTGAGTATTCGTTTCCCCAGCAACATACTGACGGGCATGTTGAAGCCCAGCAAGGGCCACGTGGTGGTCCGCTCGGAGCAGGCGCGCGCGAGGCTCGGCGTGTGTCCGCAGAAGGACGTGCTGTTCGAGTACATGACGGCCAGGGAACACGTGGCCTTGTACGCACAACTCAAGAGCGGCGACTCCTTGAAGGAGGTCGAAGAGGAGGTCGAGAGGTGACATTTTAAACGGACCTTGAAAATCATAGTTGCAGTATAAAAATATGTTTGCAATGAAATATTATTTTTAGTATGGTGGGCGTCCAGTATTGGTTTTTTCAATCTTCACACAAGTTGCTTCAGCTTTAGCTGCCTCTTGTAATGTTTTATCCCATGTGCTATGAGAATGTACAAAAACAACGTGAATGGACAGACATGGACAGACATGGTTAAAGTATACGCAGAGTACAAAATGCTGAGGACAAATAATCAAAAATACCAATACCATTTTTCTATGTACAAAAACGTAGTTTATACAGGAAAACATATAAATTATTGTGTTTGAAAACGTTACAGTAACAGTTGTCAGGTGGCGATAGTCAATATTGTGTGTGTGTGCAGCGTGATGCGCGCGCTGTCGCTGGGCGCGGCGGCGCAGCGGCCGGCGGCGCGGCTGTCGGGCGGCACGCGGCGCCGGCTGTGCGTGGCGCTCGCCTTCGTGGCGCGGCCCTCGCTCGTGTCGCTCGATGAGCCCACCTCGGGCGTCGACCCCGCCGCGCGCAGGTCTGCAGCACACACGACACACACACACCACACAACACACACACGCACACAACACACGCGCTCGTACACACACGGACATCATTCGCTCCTTTTTCTATTACACGATTATGTCCCAAATGTATATGGTACAAAACTAAAAATTCACTTATTGGGAAACGTTTGAAATGGGAAATATTTCATTGAAATACTTATTAAAAATACAATAGTAATAATATTTAAGTATATTATGAATTTAATATATATATTTTTAGAGAAATCTGGTCGATGATCATGAAGTTACGGGAGAATAGAACGATATTGCTAACAACCCATCATCTCGACGAAGCGGAGCTGCTCAGCGACCAAATCGTCATCATGCACAAGGTAACATCGTGCATCCTCACACACTCGTCGAAAGTCACAAAAGTCTCATGTAACATTCGCTTTTCTCTTTGTAATACATGACATGAATCACTGTTTAAAATTCCACACAAAATTGACGTGAGTAACTCCGTTTCACTCGGTGTATAATTTTTTGTGACCTATATTGGATGCATACGTACTCGAAGTTACCGCCAGACAAGTACTGGTCAATATAATAAACCGACTTGCTACCGTTCAGGGTCAAATTCACACCACCGGCTCCCCCATCGACATAAAGCGCACGCTCGGTAACGGGTACAAGCTGACCGTCATGTACCCGGACAGAAGACTGCACATCCAAGACGAAACACTGAAGGAAGACTTGTGCATTGAAGAGAAGACGAAGCAGCTGCTCACGGTGACGAGGAGCGTCATCAAGAACGCCAGTCTGGCCGACGTCAATGGCTCTGAAGTGGAGATCAATTTACCGTTCTTCGATGCTGATGGAGTTAGCAACAAGTAGGTATTTCTACAATAAATGGCGTAGAGATCTATCGAGTGTCAAGCTGTTTGTTTCCATGGTAGAGAATTTCTTATATAGTGGTCTTATTCAGCTTCCAGGGTCTGTGCAAGACGCTGGAGGATGGTGGTACGGAACTAGGATACCGCAACTTCTCGCTGGACTGTAGCAGCCTCGAGCAGGTGTTCTTCAACATCTGCCAGCAAGCAGACGCGCCCGTCCCCAGAGTCGACTATGGTGAGATAGAGTTGAAAATATTACAAAATATCATGAAATGTAAGATGACTCCCAGAATTTGAACTCCTACAGTAAGGGGTTGAATTGTAAAGCGCAGTATTATCACTGGCATACGTTTTTACAAATATGGTGTTGTGACCGTGCAGAGGCGAGGTGCGCGTCCAGCGCGGAGACGGCGTCCAAGAGCACGTCGAGCGCCGGTAGCCGCGCCGAGCGCGCGCCGCTCGTGGAGGGCGGGGGGCGTGTGCGAGGCGCGGCGGGGGAGCAGTTCCTGGCGCTCTGCCACGCGCGCTACCTGCACTACACCAGGAACAGGTGAGCGCGGACGGCACCGCGAGCGGCCGGCTGATTACAAATTGGCCTATCGAATACCTGTGTCACCATAACATGTGTTACTGATAAACTCATACACATTGTATACCTAGTACATATCCGAGTATCTTTGTCTATATAATAAAAATATTTGTCCTGGGTGTGAATCAAATTTATAGTCTCATTACAGAAGGGAGGTCGCTAAGAACTCGAGGCCGATTTAACATTTCAGTTGGTTGGTGTTCATGCTGGTGATCCTGCCGTCGCTGTTCGTGGCCATCGCCATGGGCTTCTCCACCATCCGCCCGCCCGCCGACACCGAGATCTCTCTCGAGTTGAACAGAGACATTTACGAGCCCACCACAGACTTCATCGTGTAAGTATTCATAAACATCCACACTTGTATACGAACATTCTACTTTTTAATACAAGTATAGTACCTACTACTGATGCGTTGTTTTATTTTATTTTTATTTCTGTACACATAATCTCATAGGTTCCCTTTTATCATTTAACCATTAAATTTGCAGACCTCAGCCGTCAGTTTACTCGGAGAATGTAGATGAAACCTTTGCCCGACGAATCATGCAAATTTTGCAATACGACAAGACGTTTAGAAATTGGACCAGTCAGGTAACATTCCACTTATAACTACTGAAAATGAAGTCGGTACCTCAGATGTAGCACTCAGTGCCATCGTCATCATTGCAGCTTGATAGAAAAAACGATGAAGTTTTTCCCTTTAGCTGCAATAGCTAAGATGTCCCTTAAAATTGTAATTAATCCTTATAAAAATTAAACAATGAACTTACAAACGCGATAAAACATGTAGGTGTACTTTACAATGTCTACTTTACCAAATACGTTGCCAGGATTCACCAACGTGCCAATGCGTGGACACCACCCACGTGTGCGACATCCAAAACTCCACCCTGGAGCGGCCGCATATGATGGTGCTGCCCGACGTTGAGACGCTCAACAGTTGGCTCATCGATTCGCAACAGTTGTACATACAGAAAAGGTAAGTTTCAAATTAGTGTGCAGATCTCCTGTCGGTACATTGAAATACACGTAACATTTCACCGACTTCAAATAACAGTGAGATTATGCCGTGACGGCAAATGGCACGACGCTCTATGTGCCGTCACGCTCCTCTCTCCTGGTCATATTCCCCATCGTTGAAGATCGTGAATCTCTCGATGTATGAGATTTTCGATCTTGTTTCTTCATCTGGGTCAGTCTTCGACTTCACGAACCAATCAATTTCACTCGCTTCACGGTTAAAATATACGTAAATTCATCTGATCGGGCAATCCAACCGAGTGTCGTAAATGTTGGTCAGATACGGCGGGTTCTCGTCGGTGGTGCGCGAGAACGTGACGCGGCTGCTGGCCTGGTACAACAACAAGGGCCACCACGCGCTGCCCGCGTACGTGAACGCGCTGAACTCGGCGCTGCTGCGCGCCGCCACGCGCCGCGCGCGCTCTTCCATCACCGTCTACACGCACCCGCTCAAGATCTCCAACGAGCAGCTCAGCAAGTCCACCGCGTGGGTCACCTTCTTCTTCAATTCTTCCCGCCGTTTTTTTTTCACCCAAAACTTGAGAGACCTCTAAAGCTTATAGTTTTATTAGTAAAAGAACATTTACAATCGGTCCTCTAGTTTCATAGATTACACCCTACAGACAGACAAACATAATTACATTTTCTGTAATATTAGGATAGATAAAGGTAGCAGAGCAGGTTGTGACTAACAGTACATTTGCACAGATACCAGCATATAGCTGACGCAGGTATATCCTGCATGCTGCTGATCGGATACAGCCTGGTGAGCGCCGGCTCCGCCATTTACCTGGTGAGCGCCAGGAGGAACCAGGAGAAGCGGCTGCAGCTGCTGTCCGGCGTCAGTCCGGCGCTGTACTGGACCGTCGCCCTCGCTTGGGACATGATGGTGAGATGGAAATATTAAGGTTTAACACGTCCCAGGCCGCAGCTACGTTGTAGCATTCAACAGTAACTCACTCCGTTAATGCTACAAGTCAGCTCGAATTCACTGTTGCAGATAATCCTGGTGAACCTGGCCATCACGACGGCCGTGCTCGCCGTGTTCCGCTTCCCCGTTTTCGTGTACGGCACCAACCTGCCCGCCATCTGCGTGCTCATCATCTTGTACGGGTCAGTACTCATGACACCGTGCTACTCGATACACTCAAGGTCACTGTGGTGGTCGCGTGCCGTTTTTAAGATAAAGACTTTTATTTACACAAATATGGGTGCATTTAGAAATGTACATAATTATTAGTTCAATTCATATTAGCCAAACTTTTTTTTGAAATAGTCCTTCATTATAAATATGTATTATGTAGGTACTCGTACATAGATCTCAAAACCATAGAAATAGTCAGACTGTTAGGGTTAGGACTGTTCGGGTCAATTAACTTAGTAATAGGTGTTACTGAGAATTATTAGGTTAGTAATCATCAGTAATTCGACTACAGGAATGGGCTATTAATAAACATAATTTCTCTTGAACATGTAGCTACGCCTGCGCGTGCCTAGTGCACGTGCTGGAGAAGCTGTTCGACGAGCCCAGCATGGCCAACATGATGCTGTTCTGCGGCAACACCTTCATAGGCATCGTCGGCCTCACCCTGCTGCTCATACTGGACGTCATCTCTGAGTCCGAGGTATATTCCTCGTTTTATTTCCCTTATTTATATATTTATTAATTATTATTCCAGCGTCGCGTCGCTACAGGATACGAGGGCCTCGAGTGTCGAATATCATTATCTACAACCCTTCACGTTAATCATACATATAGTTTTCATTGACTGCCGTCGCTTAAACATTAGCCGACAAGTATTGATCGACAATTGTCGAGAAGCGCAGCTATCACTGAGGACAGGCGGGTGTAATAAGTAGAACATTGTACCGTGTGCAGGCGACGGACCACGCGCGCTGGGTGCTGCACAAGGTGCTGCTGCTGAGCCCGCAGTTCGTGCTGGGCGACGGGCTGCTCGCCATCGCCACCAACACCATACAAGCGCTGGTTCGTCAATTAATCTTTAAGTGCTACGAACGAATAAGGTCACACGAGGGAAAATAGCCATTTTTCCATACATAAAGAAATCTTTATTTTGAAATAAAGTTTGAAAAAGTGAAAAGGTTGTGATCAATATGGCTTTAAATTTAAAAATTGTGTGCGTTTTCTATAAATAAAAAAAGTAACAAATGCAAATAACTAAGCTAACTATATCTTCTTTGCAATATGTTTCGCAGGTGCTGAAGCAGTTCGGCATGGACACGTACCAGGACCCGTTGCGGAGCTCCGTGACGAGCCAGCACTTCCTGGCGCTGCTGTGCGTGGGCACGGCGCTGCTGCTACTCAACCTCGCCATAGAATACGACTGCTTCGAGGTTATACTTGTCAGGTGCGATATTTTCGAGGGCCGTTAGGTTTAAGGGTGGCTTCCTAACTTTCCATTCATGTTTGGAGATCTGCTATTGTTTCATTTGTCTTCTAGAGCTTCGAGCGTTTGTTCGGTGAGAGATTTTAAATACAACCACATACTCGTGAACGTATATGGCATGTCAAAGATTTCGGAGGCGACCGTCGGCTCTGACGCAAGCGGAGTGCGAGCGGCTCGAGCCCGCCGAGGTGACGGCCGAGCGCCGCCGCGTGCGCGCCGCGCCCGTCGCCGCCCGCCGCCCCGCGCCGCCGCCCCGCGGACAACACAACGCCGGTCAGTGCGCTGGCCGCTCCACACACGCGGGAACACTTTGAAACAGCGATTCACACTCACTCAACACATCTTTTGCATGGCTTCCGCGAGTGTACTTACGAGTAGCTCTGCAAGGATTAGTCAATGTGACATACACAAACTATACATCTTAAATATTAAACTTTAAGTACCTTGAAATATATCCTTGTTCAATCGCATTAAGGCGACGGTAACCTCTCCTGGGCCCGAGGGCCCCGCTTGCCGCGCCACGAAGCGAAGCCTAACGTGACGTCATTGTGCAGGCTTCGTCGAAACAGAAGTGGAATCAAAAACGTACAACGCGGAACGGTCGCCGCCCGCCGGGGACGTAGCGGCCTGCGAGAACCTGAGCAAGGCCTACCCGGCCCTCAAGGGCTACCGGCTGGCCGTCGAGTCCCTCACCTTGGGCATACCCCCCGGACAGGTGATACACGTTTTTTAGTTTCCTCTTATATCTGTCTACCGATGCTCCCACCGGCCCGAAATACATAATATGTATGTCGTTGTTGTAAATTTGACTAATAGTAACAATAACTTGAGAACAATTGTAAATATGGTGCGGTGCATATTTAAAAACGGAATACAATATGAATGTAACTGTTAATGACGGTGTCTCGGCGCAGTGCACGGCGCTGCTCGGCGAGAACGGCGCCGGCAAGTCCACGACGTTCGCGATGCTGACGGGCGAGGCGCGGCCCTCCGCCGGGACCGTGCTCCTGCACGGCCGGCCCGTCGGCGGCCGCGGGCTCTGCACCGGCCTCATCAGTGAGTACGCGGCCTCGTTCGGCATCCATCGTGCGTTTGTGTATGTTCTTCACTCTCTCGCAGCAGGGAGCGCCCGGGGCGTGCCCGGCGGTGAGCTGTGGAATAGGTGTATTGTCGCTCTTATTATGTATATACTTTTACATTTTTAGGAAACCTGTTTTCTTGCGCTATGTGAAGTCTGCCAATCCGCATTAGGCCAGCATGGTGGAATATGTCGTGAAAAACTTGCAACCCGTGGAACAATTACAATTAAAATAAACCTATGTTCGCACAGGCTACTGCCCGCAGAGCGACGCCGTGGACCCGCTGCTGACGGTGGCGGAGACCCTGCACCTGTACTGCAGACTGCGGGGCATCTCCGACCGGAGCGAGGTACGGCCGTGTGGCACGAGCGTCCACACCGCATTCGACATAAAGACAGAGCGAGCTGCGGGAGGGACGGGTGGTCGCTAGTGGGTTCCGAGGTGTAACGTGGAGCGTGCGGGCGCAGGTGGTGCGGCGCGCGATGGACGTGTTCGAGCTGGCGAAGTACGCGCACGTGCGCAGCGGCGCGCTCAGCGGCGGGAACAGGCGCAAGCTGTGCACCGCGCTCGCCTTCATGGGCCGCGCGAGCCTTGTGCTGCTCGACGAGCCCACCAGGTGCGCGCCGTCGCCGCTTTGCATTAACTAAATTTATTTCTTCTTTTATCGATCGTGTTAAAAAACTTGAAACTGAATCTAAACGATAATAAATACGCAGCAAAAGTAGCCATAGACGGTATGTATGTGGCGAAGGCTAATCGTTGGGTCGGTTGTGCAGCGGCATGGACCCGCGCTCGCGCGCCTGCGTGTGGCGCGGCGTGCGCGCGGCGTGCGGCGCGCAGCGCGCCGTTCTGCTGAGCACGCACGCGCTGGACGACGCGCGCCGGCTGGCCGCGCGCGTGGCTCTCGTGCGCGGCGCGCGGCTGTGCGCGCTGGCGCCGCTCGACGACTGCCTCAATAGGTGAGCGACAGCGCCTCCGTCCGCGTACGTCACTACACGGCCGCAAGCAATACCGTTAACGTAACCGGCACGCGTTGTCCCGCGGCGGCAGGTTCGGCGGCGGCTACGTGGTGGCGTGCCGCGTGCGCCGCGACGGCTCGCGCGCGCTGTGGGCGCGCGTACGGGCGCGCGCGCCGCACGCCTCGCTGCGCGTGCTGCACCGCGCCGCCGTGCACTTCCTGCTGCCCGCGCGCGCCACCGGTACGCCTTGCGACATACTGACGCACCGTGACTGTTCTCCTGCCTTATACGACATGCTAAATTTATTTCTGTTACTTTTCCTTTAATTCAAGGTAAAAATTTAAACATGTAACATAATAATTTGATACATTTGTATTATAGTGAATAATAAGGAAATAAAGACTCAACTGAGCGACGTGTTCTCGCTCATGACGTCGCTGCAGGCGGCCTGCGAGATCGAAGACTACACTGTCAACCAGAGCTCTCTCGACCAAGTTTGTATTTTTATAGTGAATAATTGGTGATTGTTTATAAATCATAATTTATAATCAAGCATAATAAAATCGTTTGGAGTATGTTCGATGGCCGAGGCCTCGCCGGTGGCTGGCGGTAGATACTACTGACTTCTACCGTCCCCACTCCAAAAACATTGTGAACATTAATGTAAAACATGTAATCTTAAAATAAGACGTTAATCTACTAAAAATGTTTGAAACGACTACTGTACTAGTTTTAGAAAATAATTTTGTATTATTACTTTTCATCGATGTTTATTAATAACCTATTTGGCCGGTAGCGGTGACACCGGTTTTTGAATCGATCAACTCGGGTACTAGCTATTCACAGCATTTAAAATGTGCGTCTTTCCGGTGTTGTTAATTTTGATCAACTCATTTCAGATGTTTTTAAACTTCGCGGACAAGACTAAAGACGGGCTCGACCCGGCCGACCTGGAGCCGCTCGAGGACGGGACCAGCGACGAACTGGACACCGTCACCGCTCTGTGACGCGTCTACCGCACGTCAACAATAACCTTGAAACGTTGCCGATCCGTTCGATAGGATTATTCATCGTTTAAGGCAAAGAATTATTTTAATAATATTGAAGTAATACGAGTACACTACACGCCGATACCGGAAGTGCTCGGTTCGTTCTCCGGGAGCAAGGAAGGAAAACCAGTTTTAAATCTGATTCATATTATTATATCTTTTTTTGAAATTGCATTGAATAAAGTTCCTATCCCAAAAAAAAAAATTATAGTATGTTGTGATATGGCTTCATTTGCAGGACAAATGCTGAACTAGTTTCATGTTAGTTAAAAAAGTTGACGCATTATGGCTTCTTTAGACGATATATCGACAATAATGTTTCGGGTCATAAGTAAGATGTTTTATATAAGACTTTATATTAATAATAATTGTAATAATTGTATGTAAGAATTTTAGTTGTTTGGCATTGCATCCTAACTTTCCGTCCACAAAGTAATAAGCGTACTTTAATTATTAAGTTCAATAGTTTACGTCTTTCCTTTTTTCTTTTTTATTACTATGTTCTTCTCTATTTCACGATGTATACTTTTACCACCTATATCTTACATATCAAGTAGTCTATACTATTGTTTCCGAATTGATTCAGGCTTAAAATATTCCCCGTTTACAGTTCGCAACCCTCAACAGTGAGGGTCGCGATGTAAGAAACCTGTACGACAGTGATCAATAACTATAAACACACGTTTACCCGTTCGTCATTTATATTCCTTAACATTAGATTGCCTAAAACAGTCGTTTTCACTGTTTTTAAATGCTTTTAAATAGTATATAAAAAGTCATGTTACTTTAAAGATAAGTGTATTAGTGTATACATTTTTTGTATTTCAAATTCAAAAACAGTCAAAATAACTGCGAGGCGATATAGTGCTCAGTTTTAAAGGGAGGTAGGTCTTAAGAGAAAAAAACTAGTATGTACATCGCAAAAGACACTGTATTGTTTTCGGGTTTTATATGATCTTTTAGCCTTGGAACGACTCGCTTGTTCGTCCGCATGTAGTTACATGAATAACAATCAAGACAGATTAAACTAATCCGCTAGAACCATTTGACGTGTTCCAAAAAGGAATAGTTTATTTTTGTTAGGTACGTAATTAAAAATTTCGGGGAGATTCTTCCTAAGTTACTTTCATTATGTTTTAATTCGAATTTTGAAATACAACGGTTAACGCTCATATAGAACCAAAATCGTATATGTAGGTCTGTAACTGCACCTTGATAGAATATTTTAGATCTTGTAACTTATGCATTTACGTTGATTTTAATAAATATATTTAAAATACCATTTAAGTGACATCCTATACGTTTATACTTGTACGCAATATAATATTTACTTAAAAGGTTGTATAAAACGTTTGAAATAATGTTTGACTTTTTTTGTATTCTATATTTTTACAATAATCACGTAATTTACATTCGAAGTCTGTGATATAATGGTATTTAACGTGTTTTGTATGGTTTTATTAAATAAAAATGGTCTATGGAGGAGTAAGTTTTATTATTTATTCTTCCCTAATTTGCTAATTGGCACTTAAAACGATAATGTACATTTATGTAGGTACCTACTGTAATTTTGCAAAGTTCGGAACTAGGCAAATCCAAACTTCTTTTAGAACTAGGTAATTCCAAACTTTTTGGCTTAAAATAATTTATTCTAAATCTATTCAATCTCATTGAAAAAAACCCTCTGACATGCGCACTCGACATTACTGTCAAACCCATCTGAGAGGGGAAGCGAGTTGTGGAGGGGCAAGTTGTTTTTATTTATTGATTTCATGTAGTGCCTAGTGAGTAGTGATTGCTAGATTCACTGACAAGACAAGATGTAAAGTTGTTACTGAAAAATCGATGAGACCCGGAATATTTCCCCGAAAATGTTATTCAAATGGAATTTATTAGAAACCGTGACGCTCGTTTCCAGCAGCGGAACCGTCCTGTGTATACTATTGAACTATCTGACAAACATATCGCCCGTTGCCGGCGTGTGGTTTCTGATTTATATTTTAGTATTATTTGTCGCATCTGTGGTTTTTAGTATTAGATTCATCCAGTGGTTGTTGCACTTGAATAAGCCTATCAAGTATGACCTGGAAGGTTGGGTGGCGGACTACCCGCCCCTGGCGTTCCTTCGAGGTATTTTGCCCGAAGTCAAACCGAGGGAGAAGCGGGAATGCAAGGAATATGACACGAACGAGCTGAGCGTTATATCGACAGTGCTGGAGAGGAAGTTAGTGTCGTCTTGGTATGTGCCCTTCATCTCTCAAGAGATCGGCTTTCCGTTCGCCTGCAAGCAGTTGCTGGATCAAATGATCAGCAAATCGTTTAATGTAAGTTAAGCTAATTCAATGTCAACATAAGTAACTGTAACATAAGCAACTGTAACCGTACTGAGGATTACATGGCTGTATGAAAGCAGCTTAAATCAATTTTTAAGCTCTTAAGAAGAGCTGTAAATCCATATCATAATGAAATTAATATCATCCATTTTTTAAGTAAATGTCAATATTTCAAAGAATTAACAAATGCATTTTTTATTTTTCTAGATATGCCATAAAATTGAAACTAAAGATGTATATGTAGATATGTGTGCTATCCTTATCACACATTTAAAAGAATATAAAAAAGCCTTAAAGAGGCACGAGAAATCACCAACTAGCTCTGTGGCATCACTGTATAAGAAAACACACCCTATATTTGATGCGGGCAAGAAATTGAACTCAGCTGATCATTGTGTAAACATTTTGAGAATTATCCTGAAGGAGCTCGTTCCATGGGAGCTCTGGGACACCCCACATTCCGAGCTCCTTGTCCGTGTTCTAGCCAAAAAAATGGACATTTTTGTTAACGATACATTATCAGATCCCATTTGGCTAAATGACAAGCTGTTTATGTTTTTAGAGGATAAAAGTAAAAATGAAACCAACATTGCCGAATCTAAACCAGAAAATATTGAAAGTGACATGTCCAAAGAGAGAGTTGAAGCTGAAAATGAGGAAGTAGCTAAAAAGGAACCTGTAAGCCCACCCGTGCCACACTCAGAGACCGTATCGCCTATTGAGGTTAGAACATCTCCAACATTACCAAAAGTAATCAAGGAAGAGTGTCAGGAGGTTTTAGAACATGTAAACAATGCGGTGGAAGAAACCGCTATAGGCACAGAGCCCGTTGAGATCAAGCCCACGGCAGTGTTGAGACAGAGAAGAGGACGCCAGGGCAGGAACGAAGTAAAAATATACGATAGGATTATTGAAGGTAGGATTTTTTAATTTTTCAAAGTTTGTATGTGGAAGTAATTTGATTATTATCAATTGCATATTCAACTTTATCTTATGTACTGTAACTATTTCTCAATACTTCTAATGATTGTATTTATAAAGGCTATATTGCTTTTGATATCGATTATAATATGACTGTGTTACACCTCACAATTTTGCAACCCAATTCAGGTAGTGTAAAAACCTGGGAGACAGACATGGACTTGCAGTGCATAAGTGTGGGCCAGGATCTACTGGCCAGTCTGGACGAGATGACACTGAGCCGGCTCTGGGGACAGGAGGATGCAGAACATAGCCCCAATCTCCGCAACCAATCCCCCCAGCCATTGTGGTTTGGTAAGTATACTCAAAGATAAAGTGTTATTTTATTGTTCGTTGATTGGCTTCTCGGTGCAGTGGTTACAGACCTTAACTCTGAAACTTGGGGCTGTGGATTCGATTCCCATTAAGGAAAAACATTTGTCTGATGAGCACATTCTATTGATATAATATGTATATATTCATTTGAAATATTGCTTATATGTAAGAGGATTTCCACAACAACACAATCGGTATCGGCAGGTGAGGAAGACTCCATAGACATAGATCATCTGGAGCCCGCGGAGGCCAGGGAGGTGAAGAAGGAGAGCGGCCCCAAGCCCACGGAGGCTCTGCTCAAGGACATCCAGAGCACCGTGCACCAGGCCAAGACCAAGATTGGAGACCTCCAGGTCCCGTTAGAAATAGATGTGCCCTGCAAACATTCCAGTGTATGTCGGTTTGCACGTTCTATCCGCTTTACGCTTTTCATGTTTAGTCTCTAAGTGTGTAGTGGGGCTGAGGTTGCCTACTGTTTTACAATTCTTTAATTTCTCCACTACTGGCCCGGGTCTCCTCTCGTAGTGAGCATATTTGTAAACCACAGTCTAGCACTCTGGCCGAGCATAATCACTTCGCACACCTCTGAAATATTACTTTAATAACCCTATCTAAAGTGTGCACGTTTCCTCATGTACATTGACCTAATTATGAATAATTTGCTAATAATATGTATATACATATAATCTGATCATTACTGTCTGTCAGTATGAGCAAGCAAGCGGTATGTACAAGCTCTACATAGCTTACAATCAGAGGGATGTGTATGAACTGTGAAGATTTTCTATTATTTTTACGTTAATCAGTCTCGGTTTAAGTTTATTTGGCATTGGTTTGAATTTCGTTTTGGGTAATTTTTCTTTTTTATCTACTGGGTCTTTCCAGCCTTCACATATGTGTGTTAATATGGTTGTCAAGTTTAATATTAATGATATACACAAAAAATATCCACTCCCATTCGCATGTGACTGCTCGTCCAACCGTCCAATACTACTAATGCATTCATCTCTTAACATTAGCTACGTTTAACGTTAATAAAATCGAACGCTGCGCAAAATATTTTTTATCTAATTAGGTATAATTAGGTATAATCAGCTAGACCGCGCGATAAGGTCTACACCACGTTTAGGTAATCGTAAAATAGGTTAGGATTCAATCGTCTATGTATTCTGTAGGTGAGCGGTCCACGTCTAGCGCCTCACTCGCCACCAGGTTAGCTTTTTGTGGTACTCAAGTCGACGCATTGAAAACTACAATAAAGAGAGCAATGGAAAGTACAGTATAATGAAATGTGATGACCCGCTGGAATTCCTTCACGCTTCGGTGACCACGTAGCCGGTTTAGACCGCACCGAAATATCGGTAATAGTAGGTCACGAGGTGTATCGTGATATTGCGCTCGCTCGCTCGGTCTGGGTGTCATAGGAAAATTTATTAACTAATTTTGTAGCATATGTAGGTATGTTTTACTAGCTCTCCGGTTACCACAATATGGTCATTTAAATGAATTTGGAATCCGCTAGCTGTGTGTGTAATTGTGTTGTGTATTAATAATTTTTATTTATTAGTACACCGTTATAAAAACATTAAACAAGACAACAGATAGACGACAATACAATATGGCGGTCTTGTCGCAAATAAGCCAGAAAACCAATGTGTAGGAGATATAATTAACTTATAAGTAGTGAAACATAGGCAGGGTGCAGACAATAGTCGATTAAATAAACAGAACTAATGTAAAAGACATTAATTTGAGATAGTGTAGCATATGGGCAATACAGGCTCAAGGGTAGAATCCAAGTCAGTTGTTAATAATGAACCTTAGCATATTTTTCAAATGAGATGTTTTTCAAAAGGGATTTTACGTTGCGCATGGATTCGGAAGGGGGAGGTGGGGGGGTGGTGGTGGGGGGGGGGGATTGCAGAGGAAAACCGCAGTAACAGTAAAAGAGTGTATTTCTCATCGATTGCAAGGAGCGGTGTCGGTTCATACTTGATCGATGTTAGACCGCGTGTTTAGGACGAGGCCGCCGGCATGATGGAGGGCCTGCTGGACATCGGCATCGCGGGCATCAGGAAGGGGCTGCGGTTCACGGGGCTCGGTGACGACTCGCAGGTGGGTGGCGAATGGCATCATTGTTGTTATTTCATGGTTCACAACATTCGGTTACGTTAGTTACTCGCAAGACTCTCGTTTTAAGCAAAGAGTACCACTATTAATATACCCTGCTTCTGTTACATAGAATAGACAAAGATAAGCATATTCACATTGGAATTTCTTCCGGCAGTCCTGTCACTGGAGAACTGATATGGCGAACATTCATCATACGTGTTATTTCCTTTCATTGTTCGATTTCCTGAATAGGAGAAGTCTCCGTCGCATCACAGAGAAAAGAGCAGCGATAAGGTATCGCCGCCGGACAGCGCTCGCGGCGGCCACACGGGCGGCCAGACCAAGGCTGCGGCGGGGGACGCTAAAGACGCCGCTTCTCATGCTCCACAGAAAGGTAACTTCACAGAGCTTTTAATTTTTATCACAAACACAGACCTTTTAGCCACTGCACCCACTACTGCTATTTTCTATCACCCTGACCGTTAACCTGGAAGTCGTAATTCGATTCCCATTTAGGACAAAACTTGTATGTATAGAACACAGTATTATATAGTATGTATAAATGTACATTATCAAGTATCTGGTCACCTTGGAGCAGACAGTGCGTAGTCAGGAATCAGGTCCCGTGTGGGAATCGTGTCCCAAGATATTACATAATTAATTATGTACGTTTTATTGACAGAGGAGAACGGCAGCTCGGTGCCGCCGTTGGTCAAACAACACCGCGTGACGTCACAAGACAGTATAGTGAGTTCAACATCATTATCGACAACAACATAACATAATGCAATATATTCGTACTTTACGCACCTTTAAAAAGCATCGAAGACTAAAGTTGGCCTTTTTGCCTACAGATCGTCCACATGTACCGCTAATTAGCTCGCAACGTTGTTTTGGAGCCGTGTTTAATTTCCTTCGTTCATTGTTCCCGATGTCCGCAGCCGTCGCAGCCGCTCCCGACGCGCTCGGAACACCCGCTCCCGTTGGTGCCGCTGTCGGACTCGCCGGAGCCCGAGTACGAGGAGGTGGCCGACCTGTCCACCAGCATCGCCAAGCTTCGCTCTTTGCTGCAAGAGTCGGGAAACGCCAGGTGACAGACGATAATAACATATTGTACTACATGTGGGTAGATCAAGATTTGTCTTACCCGCATACGTCACAAAGTGTCAGTCTGTGGCCGACCGTCGGCCGAGTAACAGTAAGCGTAAGCAGACAAACCGTATACTCGTAGTTGTACAGAGTGGTGCAATGTTTCCGGTTAGATCCGAGGAGATCTGGTGGGAGGGCGCGGAGGAGACCCGCGGGCGCGCGCACGCCCCCGGCCGCGGCGGCGCGAGCTCGCGGCCCGTGGACACCGCCACGCTCGCCGGTAATACTTGCCATTATTTTTAATTAATGTACGTTATTTCTAAGTACTGAGGACATTGGCTGATCAAATTGTAATTAATGTTTCATAGAAACATTAAACAGAGACGTTCGGCACTCTATGCATTCTGCCTACTCCTTTAGGGACGCGGCGTGATGGTATGCTGTTATTGTTTAATAAAAATAAGGCTTTCTTCGCAGAACTTTGACGGCATCGATTAATATAAAGTGTTAAACGTTCAATAATGTTTCCAGACGAGTACGACATGAGCGGCGAGCCCGGCTCCTCGCCGCGGCAGGCCTCCAACAACATGCAGCGGCTGGACAAGTGGGTTTTATTATTTATGGTCGTCGAAGCGCAACGATCACCTCGCGGGTCTGTGCTGCACGCGGTGCCCGGTTCGATTCCCGGCCGCGACAAAACGTGAAACTGCTCATCGGTAACGGGACTGCAGAAATGGGATCGTTAGTCGACCCGTCCGCTACTGCAGCGAGTGCCGTCAGTATAAATAGAAGTCTGCTTTGGCCGCTGACCGCGGACTGTAGTGCAGGCCGCGCGTCCGCAGAGCACTTGGTAGTTATGTCTTTGTGGTTGTCGTCGTGTAGACTGTTCCAGCGCACCGTGACGGGCATGTTCAACTCCATCAAGACAGCCGTGTCGGCGGAGGAGGACGTGCTGCTGCAGCCCGCCGCCGACTGGACTTACATCGTCGCCAACTGCGTCGACAACAGCGTGAGTGCCGGCGAATGTGGGCCACATTTGCTGAATGTAATATCTTGACACAACACATACGCAACGTGAGATATTAACTTAAGCCCGGTCTGCACTAGTGATAACCGATGTGCACGTAGGCGTCTGGCCTCGCGGTCAAGTGGCTAGAGACCGTGACTGCGAAACTAGAGCTTGTGGGTTTGATTCCCGTTCGAAACAAACATGGCTGTGTGATGAACACATTTATTTGGTCCGTGTAGTAGTGTAGGTGTAGTAACAATATCCATATCAGTATTGTATACCATGTACATGTAGTCGGTCAGTTGTCCGGTCACCACAGTACTGGCTCAGTTTGGCAACAGACGGCCGCGCGTGAGAGTGTTCTGAGATATTATTAGATAGAGATAAATCTCGATTTTATGGTCTACTAGATGAAGTATTCCAGGCGGGAGATACCGCGCACGTGTAGTGGGCCAGTGTATTATGCGAGTGGCATGCGGGGGCGCAGGTGAGCAGCGCGGTGGCGCGGCTGCTGGGCGCGCGGCGCGGCGCCGGCCGCGTGGACGCCGCGCTCGACACGCTGAGCCAGCTGCGGGCCCCGCGCCCCGCGCCGCCGCCGCACCCGCCCGACGACTTCGGTCCGGACTCGCTTTATGCTGCTGCGCGTTAAAAATTCCCATTTCGTCCTCAAAGAGGCGTCCGTCGGTCCACTGCCGAGTTCGTGGCCTGTCCGTCTGTCCAATGTTTTTAAACCGCGTCTAAGGCCTTCGACGGCGGTTACCTCTCGCGGGCCGACTCTTAACATAGCCTCCGCCACAAGCGGCCGCCCGGCCGACCGCCGACTGCGCCTGAAGTCGCTCGAGTATCTGATCTCCAGCGCGTCGAGGCTGCGAGCGCTTTGATAATATACGAAGATTATTGTGTATCGTGCCATCTATACGGTTTTTCTATACAATTTAAACGTACGCAAGTATATCATTCGGTCTATGGTTCGATGACGGGTGTGTTGCGGCAGAGGAGTGGTGCGCGGGCGAGGGCGCGGCCAGCTGCGCCGCGGGCGACGCCGCCAGCGCCGCCGGCCTGCCGCGCGCGCACGTGCCCTTCCGCCTCGCCGCGCTGGTGGCCGCCGGTACCGCACGACACCACCCACGACACGACTCTACACGATACGATCTCACGCGATTACACCTTACATCATTGATTCAAACTTGTATTCTAAAACCAGTCTCCAACGGAAGCGCTCTCCCTGCTCCCGCCTGGACGGGAATTAATGTCGTATCGGTCGTGTCGTATCCCCCGAGAGCCATGCATGTTATTTTATACTACAACAAATTATCACTACCATCGTAACAGGGCAGACAGAGAGCGAACGACACATATCTCTATCCTTCTCTATCTCCAAACCGGACGCGCTTCGTTCTACATTCATCGCTCTATTCACAAACACTTTGGTTACGTGTTAATAAAAAAAAATGGATATTATTTCCTTAGACTTAGCGGAATCTTTGATATCCATATGGCTGGACGAGCTGACGTCGTGGCTGCGGGCGCAAATCTTCGTGGTGTTCGAGCAGCTGTCCTCGCGGGGGCCGGCCGCCGACGGCGCCAGGGAGACGCTGAGGAAGTTCCAACCGGACGAGACGTGCGATATGCTCGTCGCCAAGATACCCGGTATTTTCTTAAACCTTATTTATAAGCCATTATAAGAAGATTTTTTGACTGGTTGTTTCGTTCTTGACCGACTTTACTCCCGTTCAACAGACAAGTAATATCCATGATTTCGTTACAGGCATATACATTTTCGGCGAGGACAAGGTAAGGGAGGCGGTCGGGCTGCTGGTGTCGAGCTTCAGCCACAAGGAAGTCAACAGAGATGTGATGTTCCGTGCGATCGACATCTCCGCCATTCACTTTAAGAAATCCGCCGGATTACGGGATCCCTCGTTCGATAATCATTGAAGAATTCATGAATATTTTCAGATTGAATAGGCGGATAACAGATGGCGCTGTAGGTAACCTTGAGCTATAATTCATGAAAATATCCGAAGGTCGCCTTGGATTTGTACCGTACAATGTATATCGGCGATATGAAGTAAAGAAAATACACTAATTCAATAAAAATAAAAATTCAGTAATTGACCGATGTACCTACTAACATGAGTTTACCTATGTATATGTAAAATACACGCATTGCGGGACATTTTTCTCTATTGTATCCAAAGCTAAATGTTGATTATTTAATGTTAATACTCATGTAATGTAGTGTGTGTGTGTTGTATGGTAGGTATGTAGGTGTATTAATAAATACAAGATATTCAATGTTTTGATGTGTATTGCTTTCCTTCTTCCCAATTCCATATCCTAAGATTTCCAAATATATATGCTCACTTGTGTCAAAAATATTTTAATGTTGGTACAAAGTTGGCCTGCTAAATAAAGACAAATCTTTACTCTTAAGTTTACTCTAATACTTAATAATGTAACTACAGCGACTCACGATCTATGACGAACACTGCAATATAACGGCCATCAGGCTGGTATTAACTCTGTACCCACACACCGACACAGCCACATATATACTGGCAGTCTAACAATATTGTAATGTACGAATATGATCTTAGAAGGAATGTACTTATATATTTTTAACTAGCTTTTGCCCGCGACTGCGTCCGCGTGGCATGGTGACTTTCGGCAGTATTTGGAATACTTCAAAATAAATTATAGCCTATGTGTTGCCGAGGTTTAATAACTATATAACAAAAAAGTTTCATCAAAATCCGTCTAGTAGTTTTTACGTTAAAGCCTGACAACAGACAGACAGATAAAAATTTCAAAATGATTTTTTTTGGCTTGTGTTTCTTGTATGAAGACTCATAGGGGTATTTTTTAAATTTTAATTCAATGTACAGAATTGAACGCTTCTACAGTTTTATTATATGTATAGATACGTGTTGGCATGGCTGTCATGGGCTACACAGTTTTTCATCATTTTTCAAATAAGGGCAATGAATTTATTTACTTATAATAAATAAACAAACTTACATAGAATATTTATAATCTATTACTATGGGACTTTTTTTTTTACTATAAAAAATCCATTCACATTCACAGTGTAATTAATTTATCTTAGACTATATTCTCTGATAGAATAATAGTGATCTGTGATAGTAAGTGAACGTATACGTCATACGTCACTTTGACTGTGTCATTACATGTTCCGGGAGATCTGTTCTTTAAAGATACATTTATAATATAAACGGGCTCAAATATTGAAATAATGTAAGTAATTTATTCTAATTATATGTTATTTTCACAATACACAATATGTTATTTTCTAAACTATAACACTTAACATAAAAAAATTTCTTGCAGGTCTAAAGTAACGTTTAAAATTACCTTGACTTCGGATCCTAAGCTCCCGTTTAAAGTGTAAGTTATATTAAAGTTACTGTTCTTACAGTGTCTCGACGTAACTTCAACGTAGCATGTATCTAATTATGAAAACAGTTTCATTACCATACTGTATGCTAAATTGATATTAGTTCTTTTCGGTAACAGATGCTGAAGCGGCAATTTCTACGTTGAAGTTACATCGTGACTTTTATAATGGCATCGGTCGCAGTCTACCGCCACGTAGAGAAGTTGCAAAACTTTATTGATTTCTGCCTCTCGAGCTCTTGGCCACAAAACACCACAGATCTTGATGATGTGGAAATAAGACTTTTCGAGGCGCAGGATATAGAAGAAATAGTGAAAACCGAGGACATGGAGCGCCTAAAAGAATTTTTAGTAAATGAACATAGTAATCTTTTTTTAGAACACTGTCTGGCCGATCCACCTAAATATATTCTGAGAAAAATCATAAACTCAAATGTTCCCGTTAGTTATATGGATGAAGCGTTCCGGTTATTTCAAAACATCTTTTCAGAAGAGAGACTAGTCAATTCCTTGGCAGAGTCGATGGTGACGGCGGCCTCCACCGAAACATTACTTCGTAACATACCAACCACTCTTCCCGAGCACGGGTTGCTCGAAGTGAACAGCAATTTTCTTTTGTCCGAAATAACGATGTGTGAATCCCTTCCGGATCTCATCGAGATGATAAAACAGTCCGATCAACAGTTGATGGACTTGTTAGTTACTTGTTTATTAAAAGAGAGCGTAAAGTACAAGAAGGGTGTAGATAAAATGGTGGAAGGTTTTGAACATGTAATGTCGTGCAAGGACAGCTCCGTCAAGGACTTCTGGATCAAACTGTTCAATGTCGAGGACACCAATTTTATTGACATGTGTTTAAAGCATGACATTCTTTGTCAAAAGATTTTTCAAGCACTCAAAGATAGCTCTGAACAAATGAGAGCGTCTACGCAACCATCTTTTGTGCCTTTCACGTTACGGGAACTGGAACGTAATATTGAAAAGATTTCTAAAAATAAGATATTGAAATTAGATTTAAGTAGTCATCTAAGTAACTATACGAAATTTGATAATCTAGATATATCAGATTGATATGTGAAGGTTTTAGTATGAGTAATTGTTATTTATAATACATGATTGTCATGTATGTAATGTTTCATAATGTGTATAATAAATAACTTTTGAAAAAAGAGAGAACATTTTATTTGTTCGATAGAACGTCACATTAAGACCATCGAGGTGTGTTATAGACAACCTTCGACTAACATATAGGAAGCTGTTCGACTGTATCTTTAAAAGATCTTAAGTTATTAATTGTTTTCAACTCTGCGATGACCGTAGAATACTATCATAATGTACTTCAATAATTGTAATCGGTTGTAGTCTGAGCGTGCCCGAAGCGACTCCTTTCACGGCGGTGCTGAAGTTCGCCGCCGAGGAGTTCCGCGTGGAGCCCGCCACCAGCGCGATCATCACCGACGACGGCATCGGCATCAACCCGCAACAGACGGCCGGTCAGCTACCATTGTTTTTCATATGAGTATATAGGTAGTTATGGCCACACACAAATAGGTTTACAGGTGGACACACAAATACACATGTTAAACTTATGACACCCATTTTTGGGTCGAGAGGTCAGACATCATTTTTATTGGCCTCTAAATATATATATATTATTATGTTTCAGGCAATGTATTCTTAAAGCATGGATCGGAGCTGAGGTTAATCCCCAGAGATCGAGTGGGCAGCTGTTCCAGATAGACAAATATTGTCATCATTCCACTTGGAAACTTTGAGTGACACTGGAGTATGTGTTTTCGTCGCTTACTATGTTATGCGTTCACTTTATATATGAAGATGATGTTACTCAAAGTTTACCCATTTTCTTAAGATTATTTTTGTATTGACACTAAAAATATATT
>DWUN01000018.1:0-42816 GCA_018249975.1 Passova gellias
ATAATCCTTGTCATAATGCGCTAAATACTTACATATTTATACTCCCGTGAATAAAATTTACATAAGATAAACATGGTTTTATATTGTAAATACCATTTGTCCTTTAATAGGTATTTTGTGAAATGTGTTATTTGGCGATTAGAAACAGATATGTACTTCAATTTTATTATATTACTAAAAGCTAATAAAGGTACAATGACCTCAATAATATCTGTAACAGACGACGCGATATTAATATGAACTATCTTCAGTTTACATGTACCTACACGTATAACAAATCTACACCAATAAATAAAATTGGAGTGTCTGTTTATAATACATATTAAAATAACCGCTTTTGTGTATAAATATGTATGTATGCACTGTACATACTGTACACTGTACATACATATACACTGTACATATACCAAAATGAGATTTTTTACAATTTGTGTCTGTCTGTCGATTTGTTCCGGCTAATCTCTGGAAAGGCTGGACCGATTTTGACGGGACTTTCACTGGCAGATACCGGATGTAATGAGAAGGAGGAGGAGGAGGAGGAGGAGGTTAGAGACCCTGAATGCTAAACCGGTCACGGGTTCGATTCCAACCCAGGGCAAAAATTTATGTGATGAGCACATTTGTTAGGCTAGTTTTATTTTAGAATTATATAAAATAATTAAATTCAAACGCGGAGGAAGTCGCGGGCACAGCTAGTAGTTAATAAGCTTCATACATTGCAATATCCTGCCTATTATGTATTAGTTCAATTGCATATAGCAATAAAAATAATAATAATCATGTAACGTTGCAGTTGTTTTCGGTCGTGGCGGTGGCCAGCCTCGTTATCACGACGGAGCTTAAGCGAGTGTCGATAACGAATAATTCGTATGTCGAGGTCATGACCTCCACCGTGCTGTTCAGCATACTGGGAATGGGTTTGATACTCAATTTGCTGCTTATAATAGCCGGACATCAGGTATAGAAATAAAAAAATTCAAAATGTTACATCTGTCATACGCATGCCTTTATTTATAAAGAAAGCAGCCACTATTGGTTGCAATGGCAATTGTTTTTCGAGTTTTTGATGAACAATTTAAAAATGGAATAACTAAGAGTCTACCATTCACCAGAGTGTGACTGGTGTTGTGGTCGAGTGGTTAGAGACCCTGTGGTTCGATTAGAGTCGAGTGGTTCGATTCCCACCCAGGACAAACATTAGTGTGATGGGTACATTAGTTTGTTGTCTCTGATGGTAACAAAAATATCTACATATTATATGAAAATATTGTATGTAGGTACATAATATATGTTTAGCCGCTGTCCGGTAATCATAACACAGGCATTCATTTGCTTAATTTGGAATCAGATAGCCGTGTGTGGAATTATTTCCAGATATTAAAAAAGTCTCTCAAAATTGTACAACTGTCATACGCATTTTTTTATTTTTAAGAAAATTAATCAGTAATGGTTGCAATCGCAATTCTTATTCGAGCTGTTAATGAACAATTTGAAAATGAAATAACTAAGAGTCTACCATTCAATAGCTAATTATTATCCTGTTTAAAAAAAAAAAACGGAACGTCACGCCTGTAATCCCTGTTTTATATGTGCTTTTACAGAAAGATGTATCAATGTTGCGGTTGTACAACTACTACGCAGTGGCAACCCTGCTGGCAGCTCTGGTGCCTACTTTCATTCTTCTCTCACGGACAATGTACACTGAGGTCTCCGTAGCGGTGCTTGCTTTAGGTAAGGTACTGAATTCTACCTAATCTTAAGCTAATGGTTTGAAATTTAGTCTCCCATTCTGTGATCTGGGTTCAAAATCGTTTCTTGCGTTTTGTAAGTTATAAATTGTAAGAATCATTCGTTATGACTGTGAAGGAAAACATTGTGAGGCAACTTCCACACCATACATTTCTTATACTCTATATAGCAATTTGCCACTATGAGGGGAGGCAGGTGTCCCATTGGGAAACAATGATAGAAAATAGGAAAAAACTAATCCAGCATTGAACTAACAACCATCTCATATTGTACGAAATAACTGCGTAGACGTCATTTCGCGTCAAGGGGTAAACGAATGCAGGAACACTTCGACCATTCTCACTTAGTTTTTAGGGGTGGTAATGAAAATAGATTTAACAGCAAACCTGCTTCAGTCTTGTCCTTGAGCTATAGTTTATCGCTGTCTGACAACAAATAGCCTTTGTTTTTTGCAATGTAATTCTTTTTTAAATCGATCTCATCATCATTAAACCTTTATCATTATCATTTAAAAGGGTAAACATTTCTTTAAAAATACGTTACTAAAGGTTTCAAATACACAACCCTAGAATGGGATTGGAATCTATAATAACGGACTGTTACTATTAAAAAAAACCTATATATAAGTTAATTTCTTTTTCTTTTGTCTGCTCATAAGAGTAACAGCTTAGAAAGGCTGTGTAAGAAAGTCTTCAATTTTGTTAGCAGGCGACCTATCCGGGTCAATGACCGTTTCGCAAAATTTATTAACAATGTGTATTACAAACCTATTTTTATATTTCTTTTAATCATTACTAGCTGTGTCCCGCAGTGTTACCCGCTTAGATTTCGAACCTGTAGAAATATCCGGATAATACCTATATATAAGCAATAATAATAGTTTCGGCTGTGAAAGGGTAACAGACAGAGTTTCTTTGCAAATATTATACAATAAACCTTCCTTTCGAATCACCCTGTCTATCGATGAAAACCGCATTAAAATCGGATGCGAAGTTTGAAAGATCTTAGCGTACAGACGGCGGAAATCGACTTTGTTTTTTGCTATGTAAAGATATTTGAATGATAAATGCTAATCTTTATCAGCGATGCAGTTCTACGTGATCGTGTTGGTGAGGAGTGAAGTGATCAAATTGGAGAAGCAACTCATCATGCACCGCGAGGACCAGTCGGATGCTCTTATCGATGGAACCGGGGATATATCTGATCGTGTTACTTTGTTGTAAATGTTTATTAATTACATATAATATAATTAATGTTGTGGGATTTCAAATTTGTACAATTTATTTGGACTTTATTGATATGGAAAAAGAAATTAAACATTTAAATCACACATTTCTAAGCTTATATCAAACATGTGTCTACTTAATATTAGTCTGGTTTATAGGCTTAACTAACACGGCTATTGATATATAAACTCTAGAAATCGTTCCATAATTCCAATCAATATAATTTTCCAATCTGCTTTTATATTGATTGGTATAAGTATTTAATGTTATTGTATTCCAAAGTTTCCGATTCGTTCTTAAACGAAATGCGGTTAAGTAGTGTTCGAAAAACGAACCGGAGCCCGAATAAAAAAAAAACTTGTACAAATAGTTTCCATTTACACGCGTTGTTCACAGAACCGTAGACAATATAATGAGCCGTTGTCATCTATAAGCCTGCAATCAATGTCAGCCTCTCAATCTCTATTAGGAGGTAATGAAACCGTATTTACGACGTGTAATTTGTGTTTAAAACAATTTTCTTTCACCGGCGATCCTGGCATTCCAGGACTTCAAAGCGCCCGTACCGCCGCAGTGGCGTAATGGTGTCGAATTATTATGAAAAAAAAAAATATATAATAATTCCCAATTTTCCTGGAGCACAGGTGGCCGCCCGCGGGATTGTCAGTCGTGACTTACTCCCGACCGGCCATTGTTAGTGAACGTTCATTGAAATAATACGGAATATGGTTAAGTGAGTAACATTGTACGCTAAATTGCCAATTAGGTAATCTCGAAGAGTTGCCACGCGATGTTTTGGAGGCATGAAAACACGATTGATGGCTATTGATCTCGGTAATAATACGTTTTCCATCCCTCATTAATGTCATACCTAGGTACTTTCGATTGTTGAGATATACTTCAGTATACGGAAATGGTGCTGTATTTTGTTGTTATTCTGCGAACTTGTTACGGATATTAAAGAAAGTATCTTATATAACCTTATAAGAATTTAAGCTGAAACTCATTACCTAATGACTCTTTAATTTATTCCCAACATTATGTCGCGTGCTCATTTCTGATGATTTTTTGTTTTGGCAGCATCCATATTTAGTCTTGTAAGAATACATATTTAGATACTTAGTAATATTTAATTTATATAATGTAGATTAATTTAAGTACATAATTGAAATATCAAGGTTCGTAGGATTATTTCAAGTGGATTGTCTAGCAAGCCAACAGTGTGTATGAAAAGCGGTGGTTAAAAGTTTGGCCTTCGGTGGTCGCCTTCAATCATGCGCCCTTCGCTTACGTTTGTGGCTTTCAGGCTTTGCTTGCTCGAGTGCCACATGCTGCCACCATTACCACTCATATTAACGTAAAACATTGTAAATTATGCTAATGATACACGGATAGCTATAGTTAAAGGATATATCAATGTATTGCAAGTACCGTAGACATAAAAGACATTAAACACCCAGTTCTGTATGTATGTAGAACATCATGGTTTTTTGCAACCCTTGTACTATTCCACTGCTGGACTGGGTATCTTATTATAACGAATTAAGATGAAAATTCATGGCACTTGGCACTTGGCATGGTATTAGCGTAGAATTATTTGTCATTGCGATATCACTAAACACGTTTAATATATTCAGGTACATCAACACAATCAATGTTATTGTTAATTGTACACCATCGTAACAAACAAGAAAACTACGAAGCAATGACGACAATGCAAGCCGTAAATACCTACTCTTAAAAATGCACGTTTCACTTACAATGAGGCACGCATTCATTACGGGCAGAAACTCCGTAGAAGGTTTACACCTAATTAATTACTTAAGCAACGAAATAACTTAATGGCGTCAATTAAAAAACAATTCGCATTATAATTTGTTTCCTAACGTCACCCATTACGCCGACCATTTTTAGAGAACCAGGCTTTAAAAATGGCTCTAAGGAGTCCTGTAAAGCGAAATGCACTTATTAGCTGACGAGGGCGCGTTGAGAGCTCCGCCTAATGGTTCCCATTCATGGGTTGAATGGAGACATGAAATTGCCAACAATTATATACTCTCGCAATGATAACCGGTGGATGCACCAAACCAACCTGCTTCGGAGACAAATGTGTTTTATACTGAATAGTTTTATGTAGAATTCGCTAAAGTGCTGGGAATTTTTGTGTTGCACCACTTTTTATGCGGAAGTAACTTAGCGCGATGAAATATCTGAGTGCTTCGCGCGTTTTCTAGTTACCTATTTACGACTCGGCGGAACTGAACCTCGGAGATTTGATACTTATAGGGATGTAAAGATCTTGTAGATTAGGGCAGATGCCTACATAGATACCTATATACCAATAAATCGTGCTGAAGTGACATAAGCGATTGTACTTTTTAATGTTAATGTTTAAATGTTAATGTTATGTTATGTTATGTTAATGTTAATGTTATGTTCTAAATGAACAACTGTCATTCGTAGGTTTTTAGGTAGGTTTTTATTCACAGGTTAAATTCGATAGATTTTGGAGAAAATTTCGGTCTTTATCTGCAAACACTTCCAGTGTAAGATCATTGCGGAATAGGGTCGGCGCTGGAAAGTGCATACCAATATGCGTCAGAATCAAGTATCATATCATATATATTACACTAGTCTTATACCAGAATATAAGCAAGTTTATATGGAATCAGACCTGTATTCTATGCTATATTAATTATATATTATATATCTACATAGAACAGGCACTCTTCATAGCTATTTACATATGATGAATTCTTTATTGTACACAAAAAAAATTGTCGATACAAAAATGTATGAATTTGAATGTTCAATCAAACAATAAACAGTGGAGCATACAAACCCATTTCCTCTAATAATATCGCGGGAATGTGAAATATAATGGTGTGTCAAACGTATCCACAATCTGGTGACAGCGCTGCTGACGTCACAACATGGCGACAGGTAGGCACGAGTGGAGATAGGATCCGGTCATCCTGCCCATTTCCGGTCTTCACGCGGCCGTGACGCTTCCGGGCACGCGTCGCAGATGCTGCCTTCGTGTTGTAAAGATGCTAGATGGGGCAGTGCGCACTTGCAAAACTAGTGTCCTATTATATTTTTACAAACAATAGTAATAATTCAAAACGGTTATATATTTTGCATCATCCACTAAGTGACATAAATCACTTATGTTCAATTACAATACATATACATACATTATATGTGGAGTGCTATATCATACATATTTGATCTTTCAAAAGGTAGTTTGGCAACGTTATTTAAGGAATCACACTGGCTTTAAGGTAATCAAAGTTTCAAAACATATTCGAGCGTGGATGATGCTATTTATTGATGTCTAAACATAACCACTTTATATGCTACCATAGATGTGACAAAATGACAAAATGTTTTTTCATTTTATACTTAACGGGTACTTTGCTCAGTTTCGCCACGACTACGATCCATGCAATTACCCTTATCGCTATTACCCGTTAAGCTCGTTGTTAAATTATTAATACCTATGTACTCGTATGTAAGGCCAAATGAAATAAATGTTGGCTATCTATCTAAATATAAAATACATAGGTAAGTTGAAATCATTAGTTTCCGAAGTCTATTCCATAAAGTCTGTATCAGCGTTTCGTAACCATCGTCGCCCGCAAGATGAGTTTTGCGGAATGAATTCGTTCGCAACAATTGAATAACAGCGTTGTCGCGTGGTTCGCGCTGTTGCGGTTATCTTGAAAGTATAGCACGTAATAGTTGAACGTAACGCGCGCTATTCAATGTACGGGACTTAAGTACTTGAAGTTACTTTGAAGGTAGTAAGGCGGTACTTTGATGGAGACGACGGACGCGAAACGGAATTGAATGTTTGCGTTATTATCTCAGGTATATGCCCAAGTGCTTTCATTATGCATTTTGTTTCATATCAAACCTATGTTGAGAAGAAAGATATGCCCTATCAAGTGATTTAATATGAAAACAAGCGATATCTAATTATTTTGGGAGTTCCGATAAATTATTCGACGTTTAGATTCTGAATGGGAATGTTATGTATTATCATGTGTGTAGAATATTCTGTTGTAAGTACATTATGTAAATCCTAAAGAGCATAATATTAGCAGCGGAAATTATGTTTATTGATGTAAGAAAACTATAACTAATGGTACGAAATTGTCGTTGAACGTGGGATCGCTTCGTTTCTTTTCTTCAATATTGACAGGTGCCTTGAGGAGTTGAGGGCCACATGACAGCGGTCATGCCCATATGTCGACTTCTGCTGACGGTTTCGTGAGGACTCCACACACGCGATCTCCGCCCAAAATCCCACTACATTGTGAGTCGAATATCTTTGCAATACATTGCTGTTTTATAACATGTGTCTAGAGAATTTAAGAGACTGATACAGCAATGAACAGTGTAATTAAAATATTATCGAAATATGAACGAGGAACGAACTTTTGCCAGAATTAAACATTTTAGTGGAACAGCGAATGGTGGTTGTATGTAAAGACGTATTTCATTTTACGCCCTCATAATTAAATTGCCTTTGTATTAGACTTCACGACGTTCACGACATGTGCAAGGTAATGCTTCTTAAAATACATGACAATTATGCCTTGGTTAAGAAAATAAATGACACGTCAGAAATATAAAAAAATATTTTATCTTCGTTAAGTTTTAATCTAAACATTAATATACGTAACTTATACATAATCCATAAGGAGGTAAGCTGATTTAGAAATTAATTATAATATTTTTGTTTACAAATTTGTTCCGAACAGATAAAATTGAGATATATTAGATAATTAAAGTACTATACAATTTAAAAAAAATGTAAGAAGTTAGTTATTGAGCCAAATTAAATTCTCAATCGCAGCCAAATTGGTTCTATATTTACATATAATGCTCTCAATGCAAATGGAGTAAAAATAAGACTATACTAGATGCAGACAACAGTTACAGTGATCATATTTGATGCATTGAAATTGTCACAAAACACAAAGGATTTATAAGCTTTTGACTGAGAAAAGAGATTTGGGCCCGGGAGGTGTCGTAGCAGCATCTGTCTGTGTTAGTGACTATTTATTATATAGAAAATAAATAACAAGTTTTGTGTCGACAAGCGTAACGAAAAATATTTTGTTTTTGCGTTATTCCCCGGACGGTCGGCGGACGTGTGTAATCTAGGGCTGCCACCCACAAAATTTCGAAAACATGGATGTAATACATGGAAAAACTGAAAAATGTTGTAGAAAAAAACTGGGAAAATAGGTCTGCAAAAGTGGCGCGGGAATTTAAAAATACATAACCTTATCAGGACACTTTGAACACCCAGGACGCTTAAAAACCATCAAGGACGTCCTATGACGTTACATAAACCAGGACATGTCCTGGAACAACATGACGGTTGGCAACCTTAGTGTAACCGAACTGCAGTGACGACGCCGTTCCGTTGAGCTGAGACAAAAACACCGACACCGTAACGAATAGAGCTTTGCCGCATCTATCAGTCAATGGCTTAAAAACTTTTTGATTAATAGACAACGCAATTAATAAAAATATTCAATGACTAGCCGACTGACTATACGTAGTGAAGTACAATATAAATTTGTTTTAGAATTATAAATCTATATTAATACACTTGAATGCTGTACCAATATTAGAAAATACTTGAACTTTTTTGTAATACTATAGCAACCCTGATGTAATCTACTCTTAAAAATTCAATAACCATTACTTTGGTGAGTATTTTTTATCGTTTTAATATTATGATGCTGAGTTCTCTGGACTTTTGTCATATTTTGCCGTCGATGTTCTTCTAGTACTCGTTTCGTGGCATACAGTTCAACCTGGAACAAAATGAAGGTTACTTTTAATACAAGTTATTGTAAAAACTTCAGCTGAAAACAATTATTTTAAATAACCGCTATGGACATTTTACTTCTTTCAGTGGACTATAAAACTTTTTTATGCCCCACAACTGGGCGTGGGTTTCTCTCACGACCGCGAGAATCAGAGCTAAGCCCACCAATGCAGATTTGAGGATTAATTCTCGTTTTATTACATACTTTTGAGTGTTGTTGAAGTTGTCAGCATATGTGTAGTACAGAGAACTGAGGTAGGTTTCAATGGGCATAGAATCGAAAATGCATTTTTTATGAAATAATACAGTACATACTTCATTCCACATAAGAGTAAAACACATACTATAGTAACACTAATAAACTATTCTATTAGTTACATATTGAATAATGTTCGTAAATTATAACGAATATACAGTCTTTTGCTACGAATACTCGTATAAGAGACAATTCGCTTATAACCCATACAGGTATATAATGTATTAAATACACTAATTACTATAATTAAGGCGTATAATTAGAAATGTAGAAATGTTCATGAGTATCAAAGGAGCTTCGCTTGTAAAGGTCCTCGATATGACACGCTAATGAAAGGTTGCTTCATTTCTAACATATACTTATGCGATTAGCGATTTTTGGTATTTACTCATAATTTATGATATTTTAGTCGATATTGTTTATTATGGGGCACAGATATCTTTACAACATTTTGCGATAACTCAAAACTTTAGGACTTCAAAAAAAATATTTTGATAAAGTAATCTTCAGCATGTCTCAAAAGTTAAACACGCATTTTCCTCAATATTTTTTTTTATGATATCTGCGTAATTGGTAACGTAGTTCTGTATAAATGTTGCTACACGCTGATCGCTTGAGGTGAGACAAGGGCGTAAAGGTCTCAGGCCTATCAATGGGCTGATTGAAATCGACATAATATGCTTGATACGGAGCGTCATGTTTTCCGGTCCGCATACATCCTGCTAATATGACGTGTCTAATAGACCCTTAAAATTAATGGCCGCTGCGGTTTGTTAGCCTCGCCTTAGAGGCATTCGATGCAAATGAATTACGCAGTTTCTTATATTTTTTATCAATTATTCAATAATGAATACAATAGTTATCTGTGTAAGACACAAATATTTGTTTTGTTCGTTATTAGTTTGAAAAAATAATATTGTTCTAAATTTGAAACCTTATTACATTTCTAATTCTCTACTACTTCTAATTACTTCTTAAGTATTCTTAATTTGAAATCTTGAAATTCTTAATATTAACTACATTTTTCAGTCACGTCGAAGCGTCAGTAATAGACAACAATTTTTTTTTCTCGTTAATTTTTAGTATACAGATTCACAATTTTGAACTAATGAACAAAAATAATTTGAAAACGGCTAAAATCGATTCACTAGAAGCCTCGACGACCGATCGAAGAAACGGGTAAGTAAAGGTTTCAAAAACAATTTTTTTCATGTGATTACTATTTTACGTACCGATACTATCGTCACTACCACTTCATTACTAGTCCAAATTTAGATAACACTAACTAATCCCTTAGATACCACGACAAAAAAACCTCAATGGCAGAGTCTACGTTCTATTACTTGTTACATGATTTTTAGGCTCTAAAACGCTGGATTTGCCAGAGTTACGTGTAATATTTTTGAATAATACACGAGATGCAACTATCTCGCAAACAAGCGAAATTATGCGAGGCACGTGGCTCGAACATTTTTCGAATAACTGAAGACGTTTAAGACGATTTCGTAAAACGATTTTCGACAGTGTGTCGTGCGGCTATTAGTGACGGTAATGGCACATAATGACAATAAATAATATGGACCACTCGGACGCGCGATGCCCGCGAGCCTCTCCTCACTGGATGTTAAACATATTTTATGTAACATGTAATTATGGTTTGGTGGGAAATCCCGCATATTTATGTTTTACGATATTTTTGTTAAACTAGTTTGTACATACGTATGAAGTACATAGTATCTTTTATATCTGGGGACAATTCCACACACAGTTATATGATTTCAAATTAGGCAATTTAATGCCTTTGTATGGTAAATAGACAGCTGATAAACATACACATATGCATACCATGAAAAATGTACATACGATACGCACAAACGACCAAACAAATGTGCTCATCACAAACATTCTTGTGCTGATTGGAATCGAACCCAGGACCTCTGGTTTTGCTGTCAGGCTCCAACCACTCGACCACGAGGCTAGTCATATAAAAATACAAATGGTTATATAAGAAGTCAAATGAGGTAGCTTCTAAGCGTTCGCGCATAACCCGCAACTGGTCGGTTCCGGAGCGAGGAGGTAGGGCAAGTGGAAAAAGTTGAACATCGTGATCGGAGCACTTCGATGAAATATGTCGGTGTCGTTCAAGTTGACGCGCCGCTAAATTTGATAACCCTCGGCGGTGATTCCGTACAATCGCGATATTCAAATTCATAAGTAAAGTGGGTTCGCTTCATGAATAACATGAATCAACGTTTACGATTAGATCGAATTATTATTGTGAAAAATAATTATGTTTGTTACTAAACGTTTAAGGACTCGTAACTTAAAGTGTTCGTTATTAGGTATAAATAAATATAAGTTGAACGCAAACATTCTAAACTATATATGTATATAAATAAACAGTGACTATCTGGGATTTTAATGTAACTGTAGGTAAGTTTTTAATCCATAGTTTATTTATAGCTTGCTAGCACTCAAAAGACTCTTTTTAAACTTTACAGCTTGTCCGGAATAATCTTCAGATCGAGTAAACTGATTTTGATGGGACTTTCATTGAAATATAGACAAATTTATAGAGCAATAGAATTGTTTATTTTTTACAGCGAGATATTCAGGGTACCAGTGTGAAAGTAGCATGATACCTAAAAGCTGGGCAATTTTAACATGAAACGAATACGTTAGTTTCATGTCTAGGATCCATATCAAATAGTCAATTTAATTGATCAGTACCTCTTATGTACTAAATCTATGTTAGCACGAGCTATTGTGAAATATTTTATATCAATACAATTTTTTTAAACAATGAATCATTGCTTACAGTGATGGATATTAATACAGTTACTAATACTTATTAAAATACTCTTAATAATGATCAACATTTTAGACATTTCGTGTAGAAAACAGCAATTAAATTAAATTTTACTTATTCAAACATAAAAAACGTAGCATTCAAACAACAAAAATGCACAAATGACGCAATTGTTTAATGGGTGTAAAAATGACTTGCGCACGTGTTTCACGCTTAGATCTCAGCATCAGCTGCATCTTACGATGTGGAGGCGCGTGATCAGGCGACAACATCCCAAGGATGCGTGTAATGAGGCGACGGAATGCCCTGTCACGTCGGCTAACGAGTGGCGAGCGATGCCACGGTCATTGCCACCAAACCGACCGCGTAAGTGTTAACGCTAAACTTCTCGCAGTACTCACAGTGTATTTTACAAATTTACTGTGTGCCTGTGCGCTATGACATGGTGCTCTTCAAAAAAGGCGTTAATAGAGTCCTTCAGGGCTGGCAACGCATTGGTGATGCCTCTAGTGTCAGCAATGTAGGCGATGGTGACTAGTAAGTGTACCATCAGGTGGCCCGTCCGCCTGTTTGTCAGCCACATTATTAAAAAAAAAAATCTGAAATTAGGAGAATAAATATGTGGGCAGGTCGTAATAAATTTTTATCACTAACAAAAATTATTAGCGTGTTACGATTAGAACCTGGACCCACGGAGTGAAAGACAAACCAAAATCCTGTCACTGGTAGTGGAATAAATAGTAGTAATTACCGGCTCATGAAACGTATGTAAATCATGATAGTACGTTATGTAGTTCCGGAACGACTTACCTTGCTATAAACGTACTTTAATATGGTGCTTTTAATAAGGTCTTTAAGAAGCAAGTAGCAGTTGGCTGGCACTTTTCACTGCCGGTGAGTCGATAGTTCGGTTCCCGCCACACTGTCTGCTGGGTTCGGCTTCGAGCCATTTGGTAACCAATCCAACTTAATTATACGGTAAGATACATACCTTCTATTATAACAAGTTTAGCTGATTCATTATTATAAGGAATATAACTTATGTGCCTCGTAACTGAAGATTTATACTACTTTTCATGTATTTTTGTTATACATATACACATAATGATTTATTGAATAATTTGTTGTATTCATGCAATTATGCATTATACATTATACGCAATACAGAAATTAAAATCTCTAAAGTAGGGATCTTAACAATAGCATCATATAAGAAAACAGTAGAAATAAATGCTGTAACTGTCCTTTTTCATGGTTTGTATAATTAAGCTAATTTCTAATCACAATATTTCATAGGAAAATTTGTAACAGAAAATCAGGCCGCGATAGTCGCGTTAACAAAATGGACGATGCACGTGTTCTGCTATTAAGTTATAAATAAGAAAACACTGGAACTGGGTTATCTGAAAGTAAAAAGCAACTCGTCCCTTATGACATTGTGTATCATCTCTATTGTGTTCGCGTCCGTATCGCGGTAGCTATCGTCATTTCTTTCGATTACTTTCGATTTGCATCCCATTTAGGCACGGTACCGAATGAATATTGCCTATTTGCCGAACAATCTCCTCCATTGTGAGCCGCGAGCATATCTACAAAAAAAAAATAAAACAATAAACGCACCATTGAATAATAACTGTACAGCGGGCACGCGGTATCTTCGCGCCGCATCTCTCGGCGACTGCGTATCGCATTACACATAAAATATTTATTATTTATAGCGCGTAATTAATAAAAACACACGGCAGTTACAAAAACAAGTAGCCTAACAGGAAGATATAATAACTCAATCGCGACTGGCTCGCTCGGCGAAATTTGTTACCGTCAAGATTGGATCGCTGCGCGCGCATAATGTACGCTCCCGTACACGGTAGCTTAATGTCTTAACATGATACGTTATTCACAGCCTACCGCGCTTACGTGGAACTTGTTCTTTCGCTTTTCGACAAATTGCCTTCTTTGTTTTCTAGTAGTGATACATTCGGTTCGATTTAAATCCTTATCGCGTTCGGGCGTGCATTTCTAAGGAGGCTTTTGCGTTGACAATGTGAGGAGATATAATGCACTGACAATCCTACTGACATAACTTTCAAGAAGTTCATAGTATTCCGTACTTTTTGTATTGTATTACAAAAATATAAGTATATTTTTTTGTAAATAAATAACGACATTTAGTGGATACAACTTGCACTCGTATATACCTTTTATTGCAGTCATTTAAAAATACATGACGGTAGATTATCTCGTTGGGACTTATGTCCAAGGATGTAGTAAAGTATTTAGGTATTCTCGCTGTACGTGGGTTGTTTATCTAGCCGACAATTTCCAAGCTACAAAATTACACGTCCATACGACATAAGAAAACTAGCTCTTCATAAATACGAAACAACAAAGGTCTTAGCCCGCATATATTATAAGATTTTATTACTGCTAGAATCCTTCGCACCTACCTTTTTAATATTCGCTTTGAAATATCTACGGACACACGATGCAAGCATTAAAATCTCAGTTTATACACCCGAGAGTTCCTGCGATTAGGCGTTATAACGTTGCGTGGGTGGCGGGAGTGTAGGTAGGACTTTATAAAGTACAGATAATATTATATATTTCGTTAATTCGCAGCGTAATAAATATTCTTTGCTACATATCTGTCCAATTTATTTCTGTTAAATGAATTAATTGAACGCTTGACTTAACGTTTTTCGGAGTTTTCAAAGTTGTTTACGAGAAAGTTGAGTTTATATAAGACTATGTATGTATTTATATTCCTGCACACTCCACTGTTTATTTATCTTTCAATTGACGTACGAAATTATTTATTATTAATTCAAGTATGAAAATTATCCATAAAGCATGCTGTGCTATTATATAGAATATATGTTGTATAAAAATTGTACAGCTTCATTATACGTTCCATAACGCTATGCGGGTGAGAGAGGGTGAGGCGAGAATGTAGCGAGAAATTTACAAATCCTCTTGAATTTGGGACAATGCGATACTCAGAGCATTAATTGCACAAGAAAATGAATGTGCCAGATAAATCAGCGAGTATAACGTTATATCTATATAAGTATTGCATCGTATGCATACTTAAATATGTTTATCAGCTGTCCAGTTACCATACCACAGGCGTATAAATGCCTCATTTGGAGCCAGATAGCCGTGTGTGGAATTGTCCCCAAATTATTATATATTAATAGTCACAATTCCACGCGGACGAAGTCGCGGGAAAAGGCTAGTTATAAATATAAATATTTCTCTTCAATAACTCTATCTATTAAAACAAACCGCATCAAATTTCGTTGCTTAGTTTTAAAGATCTAAGCATATAATATAAAAACAGACAGCGGAAAGCGACTTTGTAGTGATTATGTTTCTTGTAAAAAGTAGATATATTATAATTAAATAATTACGATATCCTTATCTAACGTGGCGCGGGTAAGAGGGGTTAACGTGAGTGCGGGGGGCTTTTCGAATTCGGACTGCGAGCGAATTCGTAACAGTGTGACACCGGACGCATTAACTTCACGAGAGGATGAATCTGCCAACTAAATCTGCGAGTGTGAAGTTTAATTTTAGCAACGCTGCCTTAACGATGTTTTTGTTTTTTTGGAACATACAACATTTTTAGGTGGCTTTATCACTCAACACATGTCAGTTTTAAAATAAAGATCAAGAACATTTAACGCTATATTGTGTATACAACTCTTCTCTATAAAATGACTGATATATAACTTAAACAGCATATTATAACGCAGGCCACTGTTATATTGTAAGTGGCCAATTGTCACATGCCTTAAAATAATTATGTTGACATGGATACCTATTGATAGGTTAGCGTAACCTTATGTCAAATATATATTAATATTAAAAATGTTCTTGCATAGCTTTTATCATCTTCGTAATTGAAAACTAAATATTTATCGCTTCTTTTTACGACAATTAATTTTATACATGTAGTATCAGTTATCTATGTCGTGGGAACTATGTTTCTTAAGAGTAGCATTCCCAAATTACGCTAATGGTGCAAATTAGCCGGAATGATGTATCAGTTTTAGTCAAAGATCTCCACTTAGGTGATGAAAAGCTTTAATATATCGTTAGGTAAGCGATCGCGTAATCTAACTTTGTTAAAATAAAATCATAGGTAGATTAATTCAATATACGGGTATATTACTATGAAAATGCAATTTAAAATTATTTACCTACTTATGTTTTAAAAGTTAGTATATAAAGTGTTAATTGTAAATTGTAAGTGTAAGTGTTTATTGTAAATTGTAACTTATTTTTAATATAACTCAAATGAATTTAATTTATTATTATTTAATTTAATTTATTTTATTAATATTTTGTTATTGTATGTATCAACAAACCGCATCTAACATTGATTTTGTATAGGCGGAGCTGCGGGGTCTCTTACAAAATTTTTCTTTGTACCTATTTGCGCAACGTAAACTTATCTGAAACAGGCTGAATAGAAACTTTGTGATTTTATTAAGAAAATAAAACCTTGAAATTCTTATTATTGTTTCTAACAAAATAGTAAGTTGAAAAAAACTGACATTGACATTTATACTCATACAATGATATTATTATACCTATCACATTTTTTTTTATGAACTATTTGGCACTCGGTGCTTTCTGCCTACGTCGTTAGGGACCTGGGGTGATGTTATATTATTATTACTTTTTTAAATTCCTTTTCTTTAACTAATCAACGATATGTACTACTGTATTTAGTTATTGATGTAACAAATAAATCTATAGCCACGCGGAATATTTTTCTAATGAATTTAGGCGTAAACTTTGCATTGCATTGGCAATTTGTATCAATGAAATATACCTACGTATGTGATGCCTAAAACAGTCGTTTCGATAAAAAGTGACTCATTTATATCTACGAGTACTTAGTTATATTTTAACACAGTTTTACAATGAAATAACCTTATAGGACTCAAACTAAAATGTACATTTACTTTTCTTTTAAGTACTAAATGTAGATTTGAATTAGATCTCTACTGGGATTGTAGACTCAGTGTACTGTTATCATCAGCCTCATAACGCACATACTTAAATTCCATTACGAGTGAGCCAGGATTTGATCAGTTTGAATAAAACCATTATCAATATCTCATCCGACCGTAACGAGGTCGCGGTCCGCGTGATTATTTTAAACGTGATATAAATTATGCTTACTTCGACTTGGTACTTGTAAGGTAAATACAGTAGCCGTTTAATAAATCTCTCGCAGTCGACGCCCCCGCATGCTCCTGCTGCAAGATATGCCTTGGATGTTCAGGGCTGGTTGGAACGGCATAAAGTATGAACAGTTTTTATATAAATTTAATAAATAGTTGCCCCCGATCATCGAAATTCGATATTGTTGAAAGTTTGAGGAAAACGGGAATTTATGAGGGTTCGACTCCTCTGCAGAACAAATTTTTGAGACAAACATGATTATTAGTTATTTGCTCTGGTGTAATATTATCTGTATATGCATTTAGATATTTAAATGTTGTCCATAAGCTATCTGGTCATTACAATGCTGGTGCTGGCCGAATTAGAATCTTATTGCTGCGTTTAAGTTTGTTTTTTTTTAATAATTTGTCGTTCGATATTAGATGGGGATATCCATCACTTGCAGTGACAAAAGGCGATCTATGCATGCCCATTTGCTCATTAGCAAACTTATGAAACATGTGCATGAATTATGTGACTAAAGGTGACAAGTATTCGATATAAATATGAGTATATACCATCTAAATGTATAAACAAAGTGATGGCGTTCATCAACTTTACTGCTGTAGTGCATAATACTGAAGGTCAACCAACTAATGGAGTTTAAGTATACTTATGAAAATATACGATTCTTATAGTCCTTGCAGTAGTATTAGTAGTTCTACCTTACAACACTAGATGGCGCAATAGCCATATTAAAACTCCCAGCCATCTTGATTTTATTGGAGTTATTAAAATGTTTATGTACATAATGTGGTTCTTCCTTACGTTAAGAATGTGGTACTTTATTTCAGACCACGTGTACGAAGTTGTGAGTGGATATGTGGGTGGCTAGTACCTACATAATTATGTATTTCGTCTCTGCGATCTCTGTAGTTCAAACAGTGGTATTTTTAAAATACTTTGTGTTGGTTTCTGCTTAATATCCTTAGAATAAACACTTAACTAACGTCAAAGTAATGTTTTCTGTCTGATATAAAAAGGCTTAAGTAGTTGTACACGATTATATAATTCGAGGAGTTAAAGAATTTTTCATATCCACATACCTATGGTGTTTGTCCATAAAAATTTTAAAAAAGAATGTCGATAATATTGGCGTTTACTTAACGTCGTTAGGGCGAGTGCCAACCCTGATTTCGGGACGCACTATAAAAAATACAGGTGATCTCGCTTATAGCGCACCTACCTTGCAATACTATTATTTAAATATTTCTTTTGACAGCCTTGTAATCTGAGTAAATATTGATTTCGCGCGTTTGCTACCATTTTGGAGCGCTATCGAATGTCTAATTTAAATACAATGCTTCTGTAAACAAAATTACATCACGTCCTTATTGAGTTTTTGATAGTGGACAAAAAATTTGGCATTACTTCTGAATAATGAAGTCAGCGAGTGTGACAATACGAAACGTTCCGATCACAACACGTAGGCGGTAGAAACAGTTTGTTCAGCATAAAAATGAAATGCGTGAAGTCTTACGAATTTTTTAATTAAAATAACTTTGCTTGAATTTTTATAGCGAAATGTTTTCTGAGCTATTTATATAAAATAAATAAATCTTCTACAACAATGTAATATAAGTTGAAATGATAGAAATTGTTTGGTGAAAAGTATTGGGCAGTAAGAAAAACAATTGTCCTGAATCCTACGCTATATCACACACTATGAAAAGTGGACTTCGGGGAGTCGCTTCGCTACGATAACTGTGACAAGAAGACCATGTCAAGAGTACCTATACTAAATTATACTGTATAACTTTTAAGAAAACAAGAATCTAACCGAAGAATACAACTAAGCAAGAATATGACTAACTCGAACATATTAAGTTTGTATTGTGTTGGTATGATTTGTAAAACATAAGCCTTGGTGCTATTTGGACAAAGTCCGTACTAAGATAAAAGCTGCAGCGATTTCCTGCCAAATAAATCTTCGGCGGGCAGTGGGACGGCGATAAATAGCACCGGCAACTCCCGCTCAATTCTTTTTTATATAACTACATCAATATCTAGGTAGGTATGGTTCATTATAACTTTTTTTTAAGCAGTATTTCTTCATAAAATGTGAGTAACATTTTTGATTTTGTTAGAAAGGAAACCATATTACTTGAAAAATCTCAATTTTTTTTATCTTTATTATTTTTTATCTTCGTTTCTGACAAATCTTAACCAGCAGTTATACCATCAACCTATGTATAAAAATAGGGCATATGATCGCACATCAGTTGTTTATGTATCCATTGTCGTGTTCGCAATGCCATCGAGGTCCTTTGTGGGGTACAACATCAGCTTTGTTTGCATATCAGTTAGTAAGTTAAAACAAGAGTGAATAGGCATTTTCTAGGCAAGCGTGCTTGATCTTAGACTGCATCTCACTTACCATAAGATGAACTCGCAGTCTAACGCAAGTAAAACGCGATAAAAAGTACGATACTTTTCATTTCTAAATACTGCTCGTAAACGGTAGAACAGCTGCAGCGGAAGCACTTTGGCAGCCGAACCTTCGGACAATATTTTATTTGTTTATTCTTTATCGTCTAACCTATAACTAGGTTTCACAAGGGCAGGCTAATATGGAGTTTCGCGACCGTAATAGTTATTGGTCCGCAGCAGACAGTGTGTCTACATGTGTCGATGCACAGAGCCGGGTCGGGAGCAGGTAGGCATGAATGGCGGCGCCCCGCTGGCCGTGAGTTATGCGGCCCCCGCGGCGCGCGCTGCCTTCACACCTCCGGCCGCGTGTGGTCGCGCTTTACGAGCGGCTCGCCCGCGCTGGATGCGCCATACGAGACAGCGCCAGCCAGCATTACGATGCACTGCAATGCCAAACGTCACATTTTATGAAAACATTACACAACTTGCTGCACTTATATCAGAGAGATTCTGATTAGTTTATTGAATACATACAGTCACGACTGTTTTTCATAGGGGTAGGCAGAGATTAAGGAAAACACTAAAATACTCACAGAAGACCAGGCGAAGAACACCTCTAATACATGAGCATGTGTGTTTGTATTGGATTCATTGATTTAAAAGTACCATCAATAATATCCGAAACAATATCAATTAGATAGACAATTTTCAGGCACACATTAAAGTGCGCATCAATATGATCACGTTGTTCACAGTTCGGTGTAGATAAGAATATCTATCTCGTCCGTCTGTCAAACGATGTTGAATGGTCGCTAGCCCTTCGATATTGTTTGAGGTTTATTAGCTAACGATGTGAGATCAACAGCATAACATGCTTTGGAACCACGATTAGGACTATCCATTGGCTGTTTCCATTAAGCGTTGCTCAAATTGTCAAAGCGTTACCTAATTATAAATGCTAGAGAGTTATTTAAATGCAACGGATACGATCGTACGTAAAGACGACACAAAACGACTGTGATCTATGAAATTTCATTATGATATGTAAAACGCGACTAACATCGACTACTGTAATATTATTATTATTATTATCGATTTGCCCACCAGCGCAACCGTGGCCAGATCCATCCGGGGCCACTTAAATAAATAAAACTCACAAACACTTTACATCGAATATATTAAACGTTAGAATTTCCTTCCTGTCCAATAAAAACGAGTGGCCGTATCGTATCTCCGAGGAAGCCCGGCGGGTCGTAATAAGTCTGAGGAATAAAATAATTCCCGGATGAAATATACACACTAATGTGACTAATATTATAATATCTTGCGCCCAGGACATCTCCTCTAGTAACGCCGGGAGATTTAGGTGCTTTTCGGACGGCGTTCAACGAGAGAGCGCCATGTTTTAAAAAATATAATAAAATTAGTATAAAAACCCCGTGAACCAACACATGCCAAAGGAAGACTCGTACGATTATAATAATAATATCTGGGGACATTTCCACACACGACTATCCGATACCAAACTAGACAATTGAATGCCTGTGTTATGGTAACCGGACAGCTAATAAACTTACATAAATACAAACAATATAATACGTATATGTATATATTTATTACGACCAGACACTAACAAAAAAATTTGCTCATCACACAAATGTTTGTCCTGGGTGGGAATCGAACCGACGATCTCCAGTTACGCAGTCAGGATCTCTAACCGCTCGACCACGAGGCAAGTCATGATGATGATAACTACTACAACAGCAGTATCGCAGTTATTGCATTGAAAAAGTTTTTTCTGTCGGATACATTCGGTCTGTCAAAAACAAAAACATTTGAGCCCAGTACCTAAGAAGGCTATTCCACTTAATCACGAGAGTCACACCTACACGGGCTAAGTCATTGCGCAACGTAACACTGAGTTACAATCAAACGCTATTGTTTATCCAATTATAAACGTCACTGCAGTGTGATGTCGGATGTAAGATCTTGTACGAAATTGAAGTATCACGCCAACGCATGTTTTACAGTTTTACTAATTACTAACTTTCGCCCGCCACTTTGTCCGCGTGGAACAGTGACTTTGGGCAGCATTTGGAGTATTTCAAAATAAATTATAACCTACATATAATATGTTGCCGAGGACTAATAGCTATATAACAATAAAAGTTTCATCGCAATCCGTTCAGTGGTTTTTGCGCGAAAGCCGGACAACAGACAGACAGACAGACACAAATTTCAAAATGATTTTTTTTGACTTGTGTCACTTGCATGAAAACAACTAGGCGTATTTTTGTTCGTTTTGATTCAATGTACAGAATTTAACTCTTCTACACTTTTATTATACATATGTATAGATAGATTGTTTTAGTACTATGTAAACATTAAAACAGCAAATGTTAAGAAGTCTCCGTGTGCTCTGTGTTTGGTGAACTTTAAACAAGTAAATAAAAAAAAAACGTGTATGACTTCTCGGTGTAGTTTGTGTAATGGCCAAACAGCACTTACCAGTGTGGTGTACTAAAACCCTAAACGTTATCTCATGAAAGGACATCCGTGACCAGCAGTAACATAAACAGGGTTGCAGGCAGCCTTATTTTTCGTTGTTTACGTTGTAACGTTAACGAACACCTGTCGAATAATACTGGCAGTTACAACTTCGAACGCGTCGAATTATTTAAATCACCGATCATCAATTGTCCGAAGCTCACGTCAGTTAGAACAACTTAAGTTGTGTTAGCTCACCAGATACCAGTAACTTGACTTTTTTCATGTTTGCATGAAATTGTTCGCGTTTAGGCCTCACCGACTCATTAGGGCCAAATGGCGTTAGTTTGAACGGTTCGTGGAGAAATCAAATTACAATAACGATGCACGCTAGCTACCGATATTTCGGACGTGTGCGCGGACTAGCAGGTTACTGACTGTGTGCTGTTCGTTTGTCTATTGTAGAACATACAAAGCTATATCGTAACTGTTAAAAAGTCATTAGGATTCGATTTTTAGAGGCATTTGATATATAAAAATTTTATATGTGTGATTGTTAACCCAATTTCCATATAGAGTGAAAAATTATCGTACATTTCAAAGTAAAATGCATTGTATCAACAAAATATTAATTACATCCTTTGTTTTGTATAATAATGTAACACACATCGTGCACAGACAAAAAAGTGCATTTTTATTTTTGAAGTATGTCTTGGATATATACAATAAATTAATATTATTTACCCAATGTCGGTTACTTATGTATTGTTAGTTACAAATTGTTTTTGCAAAAATATTAAATGATCATTCTTGTATAAGTTAAGAAACGACTCATCTATACTTACCTGATTCTCGAACGATTTATATGACATTGAATAAGCGTCTAGTGACTAAAACTAAATGTGTAGAAATGTGGTAATCATGGCACGCGTAGCGGTGACTCTTTGTCTTTGTCATGTCATATTCTGTACAGATCCAGTTACCAGCTGCACTCTGTGATCGCCCGATAACGGGTTTCGTCTAATTTGTAAGAGGTAACAGGTAAAATGAGGGATGGTTCGCGCGTGGTCGTATTAGAAACATGTCATTACTCCACCCGATACGCTCCCTATGGTCCGCTTGAATTTGTTCAATGATGATTATATAAATTAATGTTCCGGTCGAACAACGGATGTTCGGTTTCTATTCCTGTAAATGTAGGTTACGTAAATTGTAGTTAATGAAATTGAGAAACGATGGATAACCCTTTCAATTTGAAGGTAAGTACATAACGTTAGAAATGTATGGAGCTATTACATAATAAATGTATGACAAATCAGAAAAAATATATATAAAAATTGCTGACGAAAAATTTGGATATCGACGGCAGCGACACCTACCGGAATCAACTTTAACCAAGAACCAATAGGTAAAACCATAAGTATACAAAAAATCATCGAAATCTGTTAAGGCTCTTAGAAAGAGAAGAATTACAAAAACCAGGATTATATACAATATCTCTATCTGTCTACGTTATATAATCGCGCAGTTACAAATAGAAAATCTAAAGAACCACGTATGTTGACAGATTTAGTCATATTTATATTTTATTTTAAATAGATCTATAAACTTGTAAGCTAACTGACATTCGCTAACAGTTAATTCATCCGGAAAAAATTCAAAAACGCAAAAACCGGTGACGAAAGAGATATTGATGATGAAATATATATCAATGTATGGTACATATTTAATACAAGCAGCGATAACTATGCGATCGTTACCAACAATGTGCACCGTTATGTGAAATCGCAGTGAACCGGAAGTGACGTGCGTCTAGTTGCGCTCGCGCATGTCCCCCGGCTGCCTCGTGGGAGCAGTTTCCGCTTCCGACCGGTCACACTTGCTGCTCGATGTGTGATATGATTACTACGATAGTGCCATCATGAACATATATTGAAATAAAACACGTAGCAAAATGTGAGAATCAAAATATTTAGTGTAACATTATAATGAGCATAGTTGGATGTCTTTATAATATTATAATTGAATAATAACTCATAATTTATATAATTGTGATAATTTAAATTTGTAATGTTGGTGTTTTAGATATAAAATTTGCTAAAGGGAAATTGTAGACTTATCATACCATAGACTTCATATAACCATTATATCATCATACAACCATGATTATTTTATCATTCCATTGTACAACACGGGTCTTTCAAAATAAGGATGTTCCAACCATAGATGATTTTAACAAGAATTCTTAAGTAAGCTTTCTTCACTATATTTTCCTTTAGTGTTCTAGCAGGTGATATTTCATCTAATGGACTCAAAATTCGAGGTGCGAGACAGGATTTGAACCCCAAATCCCCAAAGACCCCGAACAACTAGGCTATCACTGAGTTATCAGAAGACAATACAGAAGTGTAATACTGATTTTGTGCATTAACATATCATTATTGCTTGATTACTTATTGTTTGCTTACAGATTTTTCATTTCGCATTTAATTTTAAATAAACACACAGACGAGCAGTGGGTTTCGGCGTCACGGAAGGCTGCCCAGGGTGTCATAGTGCGTTGAACTCGTAATTATTCCGGATGTGACAAGTATGGAATAAATATCATGTTGCAGGTTAATGTTCGTTTGATAGGGAAAAATCACAGAAGATACTAAAAATACATTTTTTTTACTAAATTTTTATAATGATATTTAAAACATGTTTTAAGATACCATAACCTTAACCTAAAGAGCTCAATTCATGCCTATAACGATTCTACTTTTATATTTCCTCCGTTGCATCCCCTAAATCATAACTATAGGTATATAATTCTATATTCTCGGAGCGTAGTTACAAGGGAGAAGGCAATGTATGACGTCACATTTAGCTGAGCCATCTCCAGACACGCGAAGTTCATTTTGTAATAGTACTTATTGTTTAAAAACATTTAGTCATAGTACACGTGTTATTTAAGTCTTGTAAGTTTTGGGAGCCGACAAAGTCTTACAGAACTTAAAGATGTAGAAAATGATCGCTTATTACAATTGGCGTATTTTGTCTTTCGACAAAAAAATGGCGATAGATTTGTTATTACTACTGTTATAGGTTTTACGTTCTCAAATTCAATTTAGTCAATTCAAGTTCAACTTAAATATCATTCGACTATTAAATAGCTGTTCATATTGTAAAAAGCATTCCATAAAACAATATTGAATTCCAAATAGATTTACAATTATTTGCCCCGAGGTGTTAAATGCATAGGAATTCAAATGCAATTGACGTTTTTTCGCTTAAAAGCATTCTTCTCGGCATCAGGAGAATAACCCTTGTAGCCGCAAACGAATCTGTTGTAGTGGTTATACCGAAAGCTTGCCATAAAAAGTCGTAAAACGTATTTTAACATCCATCTGATAATCAATCTAACACGTCATAACTTTGACATCCAGTCTGAGGACCTAACTTGATATTGAGACGATCGTGACTCATATTTACTGAATAGCAGAGTTCATATTTATTTGTCGAATCCGTGCGCGAAGAAAAAACTATCGGATAAGACCCCTGACCAAATGAGTCGATATAAACATGTTAATTCATTATAAAAATGTGGTTTCTTTGAAGCAAAGATATATCTAATATTTAGATACAAATTGGTAACTGTATTGTTGGTTCCAATTTCGAATTGTTTGTTTTATCTATTAAAATGAAATGAATTCCATTGCATATCTATCGTTTTACGAGGCAGCACTATCTTAAATATCCCCAATTCTATATGCTTTATAGAATTTAATAAACATTCCAGGTTTGTGTTACTAGAGTTATTAAAAACACCAGCGCGGACGTTTAAATTAATCGCAAGCAAACAACAACAAAAATAATCCGCATTGAATTAACTGTTCGGAATGGAAGCGTCAGAATGCAAAAAGCAAGCTTGACCCGTGCTCTTCAATGTTAATCTGATTACGATCGATTGAACGACGCGACGTGGATTGGTCATAAAAATATTTATAGACACAAAAAAGTCGTACAAAACGCAAAAACGTACAAAACGAACGAGATTACAAATGAGAGCGACGTCGGAGAAAACGCGCCGTCATCGTGTTGTGTGGCGCGCGCCGCGGCCGCCGCCACTGACCACAAAATACAAATTCGTGTTCAATCACTGTGAAATAATTAGAACTATCCGGACTGTTGTTATAACGCGGACACCATTTTATTTAACGAACGGTTTTTTTTTTTTTATTATTTATCTTGCGAAAACTTTTGCTTCTCAACGTTTCCTGTTGCTGCAAAATAATATAATATCTTTTCCCAATGCTTACATAGATTAATACAAAAGCATGTTGGAAAATTGTGAGATATTTTGTGAAATTTAAATTTCGCCATAGTTTTATGTGTGGCAATAAGTACCTACACATTCATATAACGTTCAAACTACAATTATTTCCAGGTTGCTTAAATTATGACTGAATTACTAATTTTCTACTCTAGAGCAGCACGACGATGCTCTTAATATCAACGGACATTTTACACCGGACTGTGTAATGGACAAATTAATTTCGTACTCCAGGTAAATCCTTTTAAAATTATCATACCTACGACTATTAAAGGTTCTAACTGGTTGCTAGCGTATGTACGTATATATCAATGGCTCACTAATTACGTGCATCCACCTGTCATGCGAACCTTAAATCGGAGTCCCGATGTCCGTTTGATTAATAACGAGAGCGAGTTTTGATTTATGGAGCAAAGTCGAGTTGATGCCGGTTGTCGGTCTGGTCGGCACGTCATATGTATTCCTCTACCTGTGTTATTTATATATATCGTGGTGACTATATGTATCACATCAGTGTTCTAATTATCAAGCTCTTTTAACGGTCCAGAGATATATATTGTACTCGCTTTTGCCCGCGACTTCGTTCTCGTGAAATAGTGGCTTTGGGCAGCATTTGGTGTATTTCATAATAAATTATAGCCTATATGTTGGCAAGGACTAATAACTATATAACAAAATAGTTTCATCAAAATCCGATCAGTAGTTTTTGCGTTAAAGCCGGACAACAGACAGACAGACAAGAATTTCAAAATGAATTTTTTTGGCTTGTGTTACTTATATAAAGACCACTAGGCATATTTTTTTGTTTTTATTCAATGTACAGAATTGAACTCTGCTACAGTTTTATTATACTTATGTATGTATGTATGTGTATGTATGTATGTATGTGTATGTATGTATGTATGTGTATGTATGTATGTATGTGTATGTATGTATGTGTAATGTGGAGAAGGCCACATATGTATGTAGTCTCCGTTTCGGCTTGATCAACATTAAGTAATGCAATTAGAACGCTTGCCTATATTTGGCACTCGGTGCTTTCTGCCTACCCCGTTAGGGACCTGGCGTGATGTTATGTTATACCTCATGTTGCAATGTAGCAACAAACATAGACGCATTACAATTTGATTGCAGACAGTTAGAAATTCTGCCACAGATCGCACTCTTACTGTAAGCCGTTAAGGAGTTCCATTGATCATTATATTCGACTACGACAAGTACTTGACCATAACGACGTTATGGTAGGTGACTCACATATTCTGATAGCGTATAAAAGCCTTTAAAAGATTCGGCCGAGTATCGTTAATGTGCTCCTAAGAATTGAAGAGTTCCCTTACTTTGTCATGGATCCCATCATCAGAACCTAACCAAACTTTTATCAAATTACCCTGGAAGTACATCCGTACCAATGAAAAAAAAATTATCGAAATCGGTTGGCGCGATATCGAGTTATTAGTCCATTTGTCGCGCACATGGTTATGGAAATTTAAGACTTTTATGGTTTTCTCATGGTTGCCATGGTCAGATGTGAACCAAAATGAAATGGGACCAAACGGGAAGCACTACCTTTCATTTAAAAAAAAAATTTTCAAGATCGGTTCACACAGTTCGGAGTTATGCAGTAACAAACATAAAAAAAAAAAAACAGACGAATTGAGTACCTCCTCCTTTTGGAAGTCGGTCAAAAAGGTAAATACTAAATATAGGTAAGTACACATCTACACGTACATATTTGCAGCAATCGATGGTGTAACCTTATACAGCAATAATATGAGCCATTATTTATTGTTATCAGCCTTTTATCGACCACTGCGTCTCCAGTAAATTTGCCAGACCTAGCTATAGGCCATGCGAATTTATTCAATATTAAAATCCGTCTAATACGTTTATGTATATACCTAGCTGTATAGTTGAATTACACGAACTTCAAATAACAACTTAGTTTCATTTCGCTATATCCATATAAAAATATAAAATACATAATTATTCTATTCTTATATTTCCTACACTTAATACAAGTATCTACTTGAAGATATTTACGAGTATTAGTTAGGTACCTGAAATACCATTCACTACACTTCGAATCCCTCGACGTAATGCGATTTCCTCAATATTTTGGAAGACACCTACCCTCCCGATTATTTTCAGTTTTTTAGGTTTCGTCCGAATAAGTTTGCAAGCATTGAGAAAATGATTGCATTGTCAATAGGCTACGAACGTTGTCGATGATCAGTTGTTTTAAAACCATCCTAACAAATTTTTTGGTATAGTTAAAATTTGACAAACTTTTTGAAAAAATGGTAATCATGAAATACCTACACTCTTATCTATGACATAGATTCGTATCTATCATTTGGTCCCGAACTTTCATGTTAAAAACACTGACGGAGATCGGTCATAGCGACTTTTAGTACAGATTCAATAGAACATTTCGTTGACGCGCCACTGCATAGCTACTTTTGTTTTTTTTCCGGTTCACAACGTGCGACAGAAGAGATTCAGCCTCGATTATCGCTACTAACGTGCAATTGCTTCGGGCGACATTCGGTAGAAAAGAGAGGGACGCCGCTGCGGTGGTATTAAAGGCGCAGACAGTCAAATCTTTTGCGCGAACGACTCTAACGATAATGCATTGTAAGCAATCGTGTCCCTAAGGCAGGCTTTATTGTGCAACCATGTCAGAGCTAGGTTCTGTGAGCGCTTTCAACGTGAAATATTTTTAAATCAAATCCACTTCATTTCCTCTACTTTGCAATGCAATGAAAACATTAGTAAAGGGATTTCTTTATAATAAATATTATTTTTGTTATTCCACTACTGGAAACGAGTCTTCTCTTACGGTGGAGAAGTTTTAGGCTACAGTCTTCTACGCAGGCCAAGTGCACAATGGCAGATTTCACACACTTCAAGGACAATATAAAACGTAACATTAATGTAAATTAACTTCCTTATCCATACATCTATCTCTAAAAAGCTTGCTGGTACATATTAATTTTGCAGAATAACAGAGTAACCGTGTCAAGTTGACCCTAGCCTACTTATGAAGGCTATAATTATTCAGGCTATGACGGTTGAATTATTCGATGTCAGATTATGAAATACATATTATTAATTTTTAAATACAAACTTAGACTCGTTACGTTATGTGTTGGTTACGTTATGTAATTACATACTACTTAGTACGTAAATTGTTATATAATATCATTTGTAGTAAAAGTTTAAAATACCTTTTATTCTAGAGCTTATCTTTTGATCACATGTTGATATAAATCAGAATACATAAGGTTTACGAGGATGCTACTCGTTGAACAAATAAATAGTACCTACTCGTATTAATGACATTATCTATACTATATATTATGTTATCTTTTTATTTATGTGCCTTTTATGATTGTCGTCATATAAGAGGCCTTGTACACTGTTACTCCAGTTCATTTTCACGTTCACGCGTGTCCGTCTAGGTCCTCTGGCTAACTATGGCACTTAGGCAGTTTAATAAAACCTGTTACGATACAGCTAACAACACAAATTATTCCGTTTATACTGAACTATATAAGTAAGTCTAACATTTCAGTAAAAGCGAAATTAGAATAACTGAAGTCAAAACCCTGACTCTGATCTAAAAAATAACGGATTAATTCAATCCCATGTAGTAAGTTTTGAGATCCTAAATATCTATGATAAACAAAAAACAAAAAAATAACAATATCCTCCGAAAGAAATTGTAATGCTTCTGGAAAAAAGAGAGACTGGAGATAAAATAAAAATTGAACAAAAATTATAAATAGAAAAAATGTTTCATCGACTTTTTCAGAATTATAATTATATTTATAATTGTGCTCATAAAGGATTTCGGACGTCGGACTTCGGATTCCGAACTCGGACATCTATGCAGATAACATTTTTTTATGGAAGGTAAAATTTGTATACTTCTAATAATACGTATGAGGTTGTATTTTAAGCCGTATTTGTGGTAGTTACCGACCCATGCTATCATAAAATTGGTTGGAAGGTGAATGGGAAGTAACATTACTGGATTATATGTTGAAATTAAATAGAAGAAACATACCTACTTACATTGATATCAGTGTTCATTCTGTCATTAAACATCTAAGACTAAAATATAGTACACACTCGGCGTAACATATTGTTTGCAATACCGGTCTGCAGGTTAGTATTGGTGATCGAAACATCCTTGATGCGGGCATTGACATTGATTGCTCTATGGTGTTCGAGCTCGGAACGGCGACATATACATTTTTTATTTGCAACCTGCTGAATTGGATGAGCTATTTTATCCATTAATGTGTAGAATTTAATAAAACAAAAAACGTATCAGTATAATATTTGAATAATGTAATCAGTCAGGTATTTCACGTTTTTGCAGTCATTGCGACAATGACATCATCCCGAGGCATATTTAATTTAGAGATTGCAATGGTATATACATTTTGGGACTAGTTTGTTGAACCTGGTTAGAACCATGTCAAATAAATCAAACGCGCATAACTTGAGTCGCGACTAAGAGGGGAGTGTGACAAATGACTTACTCAACTATTGTAGTATTCTTTTGCAACGAAAAACAGGAAACTATGTAACTCTGTTTGTATATAAATAACTTGGCTATATATTGTTGCCTTGGTTTGGTTATCCTTTTAAGTATTGATAATAGTCTACTTATTAGACAGCATGTAATAAAACCTTACAAAACATGTCTTCATTGTTAAATTAAAACAACTAGATTAAAACATATATTTATTTCAAATATTACAATTGTGTAAAAAAAAATCAAAAATAGTCCCTTATAAACATAACCATTTATAACTTCAAAAATAAACGGTAAATTAATATCAAGCTTGATATAGGTAACACTTGAAAATACCTATGCTCAATGAACTTAGTGATTACTGTAAATAATATCCTAGTAGTAAGAAAAAACGAATATATTTCAATAAAAATACAACATCATATTATCAGTTATAAAGAAAAAGAATTGGAAATATAAATTAGTATTACAACCTCTTATGTTGTGACTAAATATACAAACACTTTGCATTAAACATACTCATCTATAGAATATATATTTCAGATAACATTCGTGTATAAAAAGTAAGTGCACTTATTGTTAGAGAATAATAACTTTCTTATCCAATATAAAATACATATGATAAAAATGTCATAATTTTAATCATATATTAGTAAATATCACAAGTTCAGTACCTTCCATATAATGCATGTAAATCACTGCATTTCCAAGCAATGTTATGAGAGAATTGTAAATGAAGTTCAATTTCAGTAAATGTACAATTCAAGGTGATATCTTTGACCTTTGCATAATGATTTAATCTTTGTAATTAAAACTTCTATACATGATTAAGTGACAATATGATTGAATATGTGTTCATAATATTAAATTTTTATGTACTACATTTCATATATGTTATATAGGGCATCACAAATATTAAAACCAAAAAGATTTAATTCCACTTTTCACTGATATATAAACCAATAAAGTATGTACTCATATTACGTAGATACGCAACTATGTTGCCCTCCAAATGACCTTTCCTGACATTACAAGATATAGCATGATGTGGAACGGAATGTTTAATTATTGGAGTGTTGAAAAATATAATTCTTAAAAAGTCTTAAAATATAATAAAACAAAACCATTTTACCATCACCTTCAAAAAATTAAATGCATAGCATTTTTAACTGAGTGTTGGTTTTTGCCATTTATATGATCCAGAATATTTAAAATCACATTCTGCTAATTTAGCATCTGCTTCTGGCGGTCCACGTGATCCATACACATATGGGAGGGGCTTGATATGCTGGTCTTCCAGCTGCTTCAGTATAGGAGTGAATATACGCCAAGCTTCTTTCAATTCATCGTTACGCACAAAATGCATTTGGGTTCCAGTAAATACATCTAGAATTAATCTTTCATAAGCATCTGGAACATCTGCCTCTCTGTATCTCATGCTGTAAGTGAGATCCAACTCAGTCTCCAATAGGTCAAATTTCATTCCGGGAGATTTACTCATCATTTTTAAATACAGTGCTTCTCCAGGCTGTACTCTTATTACCAGTTCATTTCTTTTAGTGTGCCCATTAAATATATCTCCGGGCACATCTTTGTATTGTACTCTCACTTCTGCCTTTCTTTCATTGAGAGCTTTTCCGCAACGCAGGATGAAGGGAACTCCTTGCCACCTTGAATTGTTTATCCATATGACTGCAATAGCGTATGTTGGGGTGACAGAATCTTTAGGAACGGTCGGATCTTCCAGGTATCCCAATTGCTCATCTCCATGTCCACTGGAATTCCCAATATATTGTCCTATAAGCAAATCTTTCATCTCTATGGGCTTTATATGTCTAAGAACCTTGACCTTTTCGTCCCTTATATCATTGGGGTTCAGAGAAACAGGTTTCTCCATAGCCACAAGTGACAGAATTTGAAGAAGATGATTCTGCATAACATCACGTAATATTCCAAAACTATCAAAGTAACCTCCTCTACCTTCAGTGCCAAAAGGTTCCTTAAAAGAAATGAGCACAGAGGCTATATTTTCCCTGTTCCATGATGGGCAAAAAATCTGATTAGCAAACCTGATGGTCATCAAATTCTGGACCATTTCTTTGCCTAGATAATGATCAATTCTATAAATTTGTTCTTCTTTAAATAAACGAGCCAAGTGGTTGCTCAACTTTTCCGAGCTCTCGTCATCTCGCCCAAATGGTTTTTCAATAATCACTCTCGTAAATCCTTTGATAGACACACAAGCATTTCTTATGTTCATGGTAACGTCTTCGAAAACCGTAGGCGGAACCGCCAAATAAAATATTCTGTTCGCAACAGGACCCTTTTCATATTTATGGATTAGCTGATTAAGCATTTCGTAGTCAACTCTTTTATCGTACGACCCGGCTACATAGTCGTTGGCTTCCCAAAAATTTTCAAACTTCTCTTCTTCGCCGGAACGAACTTTCATATATTTTTTAGACTTCTCTCTAACTTCAGCTATGCTTTGTTTAGTCCGAGCATATCCGACAAATTTAGTATGTTTCGGTAGTAGGTTATCCCTATATAGATACCAAATGGTAGGATAAATTTTTTTTTTTGCTAGGTCACCCGAAGCTCCAAGAAGAACGAACGTATGTGGATATTGGAAATCTCCTTTATTCTCCATCGTATAAGTAAATATTTCGACAGATATATTTAAAAACGATAGGTATTCCTGTGATAGTCACAAAGAGAGGTAAAGAAAAAAAGTACAACAACAAAATCTTAACTTAACCAGTATACAACACAAAACGAACACAGTAAATACGGTTTACTGATTGGCATTGGCAGTGATCTCTGATTGAATTCAATGATAATATTATGACGTCTATAACCATAAACAAGGCATTTTTTATTCTTGTGAATAGTCAACAAATAGTTCCACTTAACGATGATTTCAGTTTTTTACAAATACATGCATATGTATATTTCTAGTTCTATTCACGTATTAGAAGTTGTTATTTGAAACATATACAATAAAAAATTAATTATCACTTTTTGAAACGTAATATATTACAATTACGCTACTTTTAAGGCTTTCGTAATATCTACACGGCAATCTACGTAGTTTATCAATGACTATCCTACTCTCTTATATATTAATTTTAAATATATTTAAAGTGGATTGAATAATAATATTATAACATGTATAATAAAATGCGAATGGATTATTGTAAGTTTTCTTGCTAAGCATCAGCTTTATAACTACTGTTTGCTATACTGATACTGTAGTCTGTAGTAAGTTTTTTATCCTGTGACATGTTTCGTTTAGAAACAAATTTAAATATAATATTCGTAATAGTTAAACACTTCTCATTTTATTCGTATAACTTGCTACGTGTGTAAAATGAAATGGATTATTGAAATTACTCATTCATTTTCACATTACTAAATAAAATTTACTACAATCGTTATTTTATTTAAAAATAAGCTGTAGTGACGTTTAGATGACGTGACGCTATAATATGTTTTTGGTTTTGTCGCCTGTGTGCGGAAATAGATACATTTGACTGATGATTTAGTGTATTTTAAGTGTAAACGGGAGTAAAATTGTATCTTATATGATATAAATGAGTTAAACGTTAAGTGTCTTTCAAAGTATTTCCAAAGATTTATGTTATTCTTTTGGATATAATTGCATTTGTAGGTATATTTAGTTCAACGACCTTGTTACTGACAGGTTCATCGTTGTGTGTGACTGAAGTAATATATGAAAGTGGTGTTGTAGAAGATAAATAAATTACGGCTGAGGATGGAGCCCTCGAGAGAATCAGGCAAGTACAATTTATATATAACACATCAACAATGCTGGAAAAAGTAATTCTAATTTTACTTTTTTTTACTAAACAAACAATCTTTACTACCTAAACTCCTCCTAACAGATGATACCAGTCTTATTGAGGTTTATGGAGTCTGATAAATGCCCTCATTTGTGTTAAATTAATCATGGTGTGTCAATAGTATGGAAAGAGGGAATATTTTATGGTAACAAAAGTTATTAAACACTAGACTTTAGACTTGTCTGTATGATTAAATTATTCCTGCTTGTTGTAAAACTTAGAACATGTCAAGTATCAGGTACTTGGAGCTATATAATAATGACATACATAGAGAATAGTCGTTAATTATTTTATAAAACTTTACAAAAGCATCAAAATACCTTGTAATATACTCCCTCAAGTATACAGGAAGCTAATAAAACTTACTATTATTTTTTTTTAATATCAAATGGTACTATAGAATATAGTTATATGATACATAGTAATGACCAAACTTTAAAAACCAAACCAAACATTGAAATTACCAATTAGATAGTTTGACACATATTGTGAAATATATAGATACCAAAAATTATAGTATGTTACATTATTAAAATATTTATGTGTAATTATTTACTGGAACCTTGTTACAATTATATTTAGATAATTGTAACAGGCAGGAACTTAAACATTCCACATACATTATGTTATTAGTGGCAATTTGTTTATGACTTATCTACAAAGATTATAGGCTTTATAGATTACAGAAAAATTAGACCATGTGACAAGTAAAAGATTCACAGTTTTTATTTGCTTTTGCTTTATTGTAGCACCTGAAACTACATAGAAGGTTGTACTTAATGTCTAATGGCATTCTCTACCAGTCAACCCAAGGTGGTGGTGAGTAATTGGTGGAAGGTGGTAACTGCGATAGAAATATTAATTAAAAGTATGTATAAATAAATGTGTGATATAAAAAGCATACATAAAAATACCGACATAATTCATGCATAATTATTTTTGAAATGTTTTCATTGTAATTATACATTAAATAATTCACTATAAAAGCAAACAAAATGCATATGTAATTCATATTTAGATTGTCAGTGTTTTAAGTAAATTTATATTTTATATTTATAGGCCTTTGCCCAGCAGTGGGACACTATGTAGGCTATTAAAAAAAAAGAAATTTATATTACATTAAAAACGATTACCTATTTTAAAGCAGATTTAAATTTAAACTAGATACATTTATATATATTCATTAGACTGATAAGATACAAAATTAAATAACTCTATTATGATTTTTTAGCATGTCCCTTTTGGTTTCCTTTAACAATTGATATGGTATTTATATTGTGATGATTTTTCCTCTTCACACGTTTTTTGTTTAATTAGGTGTTGTATGTATCACTTACATCCATGTTCATATAAATTATTATAAAGAATGTTGAAAAAATAAATAAGCAAAAAATTCTTATCACTATGACTGGTTTTGTAAATATTCTGTAAAATTAAATGATATCTCTAACTTGAAAACTATATTACCTATTTATTAATATTATAACTGTAATATAATTAATCATCCAATAGTGACATTTCCAATTCAAAACTGAATATAGCCACATTGTAGTTATTTCAGTATGAAGTCATCCAACCCATAAGTTTGAGAAACATATTTAGATATTGTTTTCATTAAAGAAAACCAGAATTTTTTATTTGATATACTAAAATGTATGTATAATTATTTAATCTTTTATTTCACTCTTGCATATTCGATGTGCATTTCCCTTAATAATTATGTTTGTTTAAATTAATACTATGCAAAGTATGCGTATTTTAATGTCTATGTAGTTTTAGCGCCTGTAACATAGATGGCGTTCTACAGTCTCGCCCTAACTGCTACCAGATGGCGTTGTTGTACGTCCTATCATCATTTAGTGATGTCCTTATTTTATTCAATATTATGTTTGACAACTTTTCACAAACAGCTATTTCATAAGTTAAAAGGGACTATCGACAACTTTCTATATATATATAAACTTCTTAGAATATAGGAAATAAATCATAATGAGATGAAGACTACTTACTATGATGTAATAAACACAAACTTCTTCAAAAATTTGTCTGGGATAAAAGAAATGAAATGATCTGTTATGATGAAGATGAGAATTTTTATCAAATTGCTTGTGTACAATATTAATTTTATTAATTCACTCTTATCTATAACAATGGTTCTTTTAAAATATCCCCTGTTAAAATAGCAGTAACGCAACATTAATTAAGCACATAATTGTGTATTAAAAAATAAACATTCATTATGTACTTTAGACTTGAAAACTATTCTATGTTGCCTAATAACTAATAAATAGAGCTTAGGCACCAGCACATTTTTCATTATCAGTTTAATATCGTAATAGTCTTGATCCACACCACTTTCGCAAAAATTTTAGGTGAACTGAAAAAAAATTATGAGTGTGCATAACTTTATTGACGTGTCTTATAGCGATTTTGTACTGGTAGGGTAGGGTAGCCTAAAAAGGTTATGAGATATTATTGCATGATGCAGTTTGGAAGTTTGAAGAGTAGCACGTGTGATGCGTCGCGACAGGCAACGCGGGCGGGGCAGCAGGGTGAGGGGTGCGCAGTCGTGTGCACTGGACCACTCGACGTCGCACAACCGCACAAGGTCAAGGAGAATGATTAACAACGAAAATACAGCAAAACAAACGGTGGCGGCGCGGGGAAGGTGCGGGGCCGCGACGCGCCAGTCAGACCAGCGACGCCGCTCGCATCCGTCGCGTGCTCGGCGCCGCCCGCGACGCACTCGAAAATCGATGCACGATCCGCAACCGGCATTCAATACAAATTGTACATCATAATTTCTATCCAATATTTATATGAGCAATAGCAGAGCGGTTCCGATGCGCCCTCGCCACTTTTGATTTCGTACGAAATTCCCTCGACGCGATCCTTCACTGATGTCTATTAAAATTGCTGTCAAGTTTTTAGTTTGCATCCAAAAAATTATTAAGTAGTATTAAACCGTATATTATCCCCTGTATCGGTTATAAAGCCGCTTAAATAATATATATTTTATTCATAAAATTTTAGTCCGTGATTTGTTGCTAACGTGAGACGCTAATTAGTGAGATATAAACTATAATGTTATAAATAACTTACCGTATAATTAGCAGTATATAAAACACAGATATGTCGAATATATGTACAGAGTTACACTCGCAATAACTATATAGGAGGACATAAAACTGTAAGTCAACATGTAGGCAATGCATAATACCTGTCGTGATACATTCACCAAGATAATAATATCTTTATGCCGATAAACTTTCATATCGGTAGCATTTCGAACAATTATTATTTATGGAAGTCGACACACAACGTTCGATAAATTCGCTACATTATTAAGTGTCTTTCGTGAATCACGTTTCATGATAGGTGTAGAAATCAAAGACCAATGTAGTTTTGCTGGTGTGCGCATAAAGTTGTAATGTTTTTATGCCCTATGTTTTTATCTGACATGAGTCGTAAAGAGCACTGCAAGGTTGCAAGTGTATTGACTCCGATATATTGAATACGTTTATCCCGATGTTCTATCGCTCTAGGCGTTGCATTTCCATCGATATGTTATCCTAATTTTTCTAACGAGATAAGGCCGAAGTTTCCTCTTTTGATAGATTGACGTCAGGGTGATGTAACCGGCTGCCGAAAGCGTGCCAAAGAGTTTTCTGATGAGACCGGTACCTAGGCAATCTCATAGCATCAACAACAATAATAAAAGCATGCGATATTAACATGGACAATGTTTAAACAAAGACTGCTTTGGATAAATACGACATTCAGAAACAACAAATGCAACGAAGTTCTAGCGTAGATAAGATGTTATCAAAAATTGCATTCCTATATTTAAAATGGAAGTACTCATAATCGTTATTTGTATGTCGACGTATACTAATTAGATTTTGGTTTTTAATTTTCTTTTCCTACCACTAAAGTGCATTAATTATGTACCTGCCATTCCACGTAGGTGATAATTGCTATTTTGGCATCCTTATTTGTTATTCGATCTCACGTTCGATGCGATTAGTCGATTGGCTATTTATTCTGTAGCTACGAATAAGAACGTTTTCTTTTCATTAACCTTAACTTTTATTATGTAGGTACTCGACGTGCTCAACCCATCGTTGGTGTTCCTAATTACCTACGTCGGAACGCGATACGTTTTAATTATTTCAAAAAAAAAATTGTATTCTTTTATTCCATGAACGTTTTGACTGGCCAATTGTAATGAACTCGGCGTACACAATGATCAACATTACATAATTATTTCAGCCGTGCACTACCGACTACTCGCTGTAGACGTGCATTAGTTATTTTATAAAGCGGTTAACCATGAGTATTGTATCATTGTCAAGGTCTTCTAGTTTATTAGAATTCATTGCCGCCCTCATGCTAAAACACTTTTGGAATACTAATACGATACTTTACTTTTTGTTAATGTTGTATTCGTGTAAACACGTTTTCTTATTATCTAAACGAGAACATTATATTTAAGAATGATGCTATCTTTTCGTATTTCGGGTATGGGTTTAAAGGTCGACAATGTAGTTACATTATTTTAATGTACAATTTCTGCTTAGGTGCAAACTATTCGAATCTCGGTGTTGCGTACGCGGCTCGGACGTAATTTTGTTTCGTTATAGATAGATATCCGAATGTAATAACACTGAGAACAATGTAAAATAGTTGGCATAAATCATATGTATTAAATGGTCGTAATCGTTATCGTCGCAGCCTAGTGGCAGCGGCTGGCCGCGGGCGTAGCGTCACGCCTCGGGAATCGTTGGTCACGGCCAAGGTCTCGCCGACGCTCGCTCGTCATTATGTAATCGTCCGCCAAACTTTCGTCTTCCTATCGCTCCCTCCGCAATCGGATTGGATTAATGGCGATGCTTGTTTCCGACTTCCCGTGCGTTTTACGTTTGATGGGTTTTAAAACTTTTCGGTTAGATTGATCGCATAACGCACCTTAGTTATTTTGATGTTTTGTTAACTCTTGTAGATATTATAGGTACATGCAGTCGTGCATGCTCAGGTAATATTTTTGTTTAATAAAATAATTTCAATATGTGTTCGTTACATGCCGATAAGTACCTTATCGAAGACGTCATTATTGATGATAATTTATAACAATGATAAATTTCAGCGAGTCATGTTTATGAAAAAGTGCTCTTAACTTTCTCGTTTGTGATCAAACTGAAGGTGTAATTATTCGAAAAAATGTTCTTTGATCCCAGTAATTGTTTTACTTTGAGTTTTCAAAGCAAACTTCCGTCTACCTTGATAATGGTTATTTCCATTGTTTTGTATCAATCGTAATGAAATTGAAATGCCGTTTAATTATATAATATTTTGCAAAATACAATAATATGTTCAAAATACAAAACTCGGTATTTTTTGAGGCTTTCCTTCTTTTACTTGATCTCAAACATCTTTCCGCTTCCTTTTCCAATTCTTTGTTCCTTTTCTCGTTCCTTCTAATTTAATTTAGTGACCTTCTAGGACTATACGTTTTAAGCATAATAGTGTTCTTATTTAGTTTTTTACTTTTATTATTCAAATTCTCCTATTGTATTGTTTATTGACTTAAAATTTTTGGTTTTAGTGACTCCCGAGTCTAGGGTAATTTTACAGGGCATGTTTGGGATGCTTAAATTGAGTCAGTCCCTCGCGGCACGGAAAAACTGCGGCGATCTATTCCATTTCTGATTACCGCGATAATGGCCTGTGTTAATATATTTTTTCATAGTGATGAATTGGTCACTAAGAGATGATCGGTGTATAAAACGAGAGATATTACGAGACCCATACGAGCCTAGTGTTAATAAAACGCATTCAGCGATGTCCGTTAAACACTTAATCATTTGTTTTAAGTAAATCGCTAATTATTTAGCTTTCGGTGATGTCATGTGCTATCCATAACCGGCTATGAAGTTCACCTTGGACTTGGCAAAACAAAACATAAAAGCAGCCCTCGCGACGCGGTGATACCATCGCATTCGAGCCTAAAAATCCAAATGTGTACCCCCTAAACCTTTTGATTTTAAGCACGTAACCCAATAAGGCTGCATATTACATCAGCAACAATTCTACATGAAAAATAATGTCAAATAATTATAAATAAATAGATAATAGATAAATAAATGCACGGCACTTTATCTTACTATTTAAATAATGTTTTGTTATGTATAAAAACTATAGATAACACTCATCGTTTTACATATTGCATTAAAACATGCAATTCAGTTTTTCTTAAAAAGTCCCTGAATCTACATTTCCATTAAACAATAGATCTTTATCGAGCATCAAGAGAACAAATGGAAGGATAGATACGACCTTTTCTGAGTGATTCAGAGTTTTGGATTCACAGAAACCCCTGTATAATAATACAATTTCATAAAATACATTAATGTTACGTAATTGTATGTAATTACATTAATAGTTACTTCTATTGTGTTACCAGAGGTTCGCTTTGGGATCGTCAGCATCTGGGAACCAAAACTTCCTGTTTTTCATGCTGTCATTTTGGCATATAACCGAGCTATCTGATGTTACTTGTGTGGAGTAGTTATAACAATTATAATAAAATTCATCAAACATCAACCGCCAAATAATATACTACATACATGTATATTATAGCCTAAAACTTCCACTACTCGTATATTACATTCGTTGGAACATGAAAAAATGGCCGCCAACCTTGTTATTAATTGTTATTAAGTGGCGTTTTAATTTTATATAAATACATTTAGCCGTCGTCGAGCTTGCAGTTGATTTTGTAGATAGGTTACATACCGATGCAGAAGTGTAATACGCGTGTTTGTGTTGAAATGAAGGAGCATTGTTTCGGCCCGAGTTCCGGTTGCATTCCCCCGCCGCGCGTCCGACGTCTCGCCCATCGCGGAGTAGCCGGCGAGATTCACTCCGTGATCTCACATTAACAAAGTGCAAACAAAAACCACCTGTAGTCGTCAGAGAATCGCCAAGGTCGCAGGCCCCCACGGCGCGCTTCTCTGCGTTCCGTTTACCTATATCTCGCGGCGAGTGCAAGCGTCGCACCGCCCCCGCGCCTTTGACTCACCGCACCCGCTACCCGTTCGCCCGCGTTTCTCGGGTCAAGTCTAGGACGGACGTCAGACTTTGTTGTTTCTCTTCTGCAACGCTCTGCGGCCCAGCGAAAAATGGCGCCACTTTATGACGCCATCGATAATCCTACTACTCCTCGCGGTAGGTTACATGACATCGAACACGTTAATGTACTCCGGCCCCTTTATATGTATACTCGTCATAGGCGCGTAAACTTTACAAAATACGGCGGCAGTCCGTTTGTGTGTATACGTAGGCATAGAAACGAAAATGAAAGTGTAATAATAACGCGGATGATATTATGTTAGGCGCGAACGTTGCTATTGTCAATGTTAATTGTAGATGGCGGCCACGTCGTTTCAAGGTCGGCAAAGATCGATGTTGATTTGATAGAACAGCGCAGCGGGGCGGGGTTCGGCCACATATGCCGATCTGCACGTACGATGTCCATGTATGCATTCGCGTCTCTCGTCCGCTCGCGCGTATGAAAGTGAAAGAAAGTTACAGCATTCTTTGCTGCGTTATTTACTGTGATTCACTGTTTTTGCACGCTGCGCATTTTGGTATGCGTTGATAATAATATTAGTAGGTAGGTAGGTAGGTATACTATTAATATTAAAACATTATCTTGAATCATTATTGAGGATCACTTGTATAGATTGGTTGTTTTTCCAAAATGAAAAATAGGTAATTAAAGAAAAAATCGGTATTCTAATTTATGTGATAATATTAGGCCTAATGAATGCATGTCGAAAACGTGCATCTCGATTTATAGTCATAATCTAAACATATAATAAAACTTTAGAAGAGTTCAATTCTGTACATTGAATAAAAACTAAAAAAAATACGTCTAGGGGTCTCCATAAAAGTAACACAAGGCAAAAAAATTGATTTTGAAATTTTTGTCTGTCTGTTTGTAGTCCGGCTTTCGCGCAAAATCTACTATACGGATTTTGATGAAACATTTTTTGTTATATAGCTATTAGACCTCGGCAACATATAGGCTATAATTTATTTTGAAAT
>DWUN01000019.1:0-26474 GCA_018249975.1 Passova gellias
GTGGCTGGTTGTGTTTCCTCTTTTTTACTATCTTCAAGACTAAGCTGCTGTAGAGCATCATGTAAAATTCCACCTTCAGCAATGGATTCTTTCCACTCTTCATCCTCCATAAGTGCTTTTGCGAACTCTCTTCTTTTTTCTTGCAATTCTTCTGGCTTAGGCTTGTACTTTGATAACTCTCTGTCAATTTCATCAAATGATTTATCCTCGTTGAGCATTTCCGTAATCCTATGAGCATTTTCTAAAGCAAACACTCCACAATTACAGCCATCTTTTTGCTGCTTAGTTGGTGAGCTTCTTATGTTGTCATCATTTCCTATCTCCAACGTTTCCTGCAATATACTCACTATATAATTGCCATCAATTTGCTTACTAACTAGTTTGTTTTTGTGTTTTCTTGCGCAATTTAATGTTTCTTGAACATCATCTTTTTTTTCCTTAAGGATGACATTGTCTGGATTATTTTCTTTTTCCCTTATCAAATCTCCGATTTCATTGTCTAAAGGCTCCACACATTCCGCAGTAATCTCATTAGTAAGACTTATATTATCTTTTATTGTTCCATCAATCTTATTTGGTAATTGAGTGCCAAATGAGTCACAATAGTAAGCTCTAAATTGTTTATTTGTTGATTCATATATACCGACTAATGTTACCCAATGATAATTTCCTATATTAACAACTGCAGTAAATGTTTTTTTTGAGTTTTCCCGCTTTACTTCATTTTTGTACTCTTTTAACCTTTCATTTAATGAGTTTACATCTCCAGGAATAGAGAAAAATACATTATTCGTGGAGGATTCTGAATATCCATATTTCACTCTTGCAATATGCGCAATATCATGCTGCCGCAACAAGTAATCATATTTTTTGAGATTTGTCTGATGTATAAGAGTTTGTAAATCTTCATGAAACTCTTTGCCACCCAAACCACTATCTCCTGAAGCATTAGAATTTCTACGACTATTGTTACTTGAGGCAGGTTCACTTCCTGGTACAATACCACTATCCCCATCTGGGGTTTTTGGATTTTCTTGATTATTTACAGCTTGCTCTTGCTTTGGTGATTTTAATAGCTCATCAGTTTTAGCATCGCTTTCTTTTCCCTCTGAAACTCCTTTTCCATCAACATAATCTTTTACCAAGTAAAATAAAGGTTCAATAACCATCTTGTATGTTGCTGTAAGCACTATTCCCATTAAAATCCAAACTATAGGGTTGGAGATGAGCATAGCAAGTGGTAAGGTTAAGAGGAAAGATCCCATTATCAATCCCAAACAGCCAATCGTAAATGTAGTCGCCAAATATATACAAAAAGCGTAGACAGCAAATCTTCCACTAGCCTTAAGTTTAGTGAAGTGAGTACTCTCTTTAAATGTATTGTACTTTTCTCGGATGCCCAACATGTTATATTTTATGAATACTACGTTAACTAATTCTAGCAAATTATGAAGGTAAAATCAATATTAGCATTTATATGTAAAAATATTGAGCATTAAAAGCTTTTGAAGTACAGTAATGATGTTAGTAGTAGCACAACATATGCATGATATAGAACATATACGCAAAAACCCTGAAGGATTTGAAAAAGCAATAAAAAGCAGAGGGGTGAAAGAATTTACTACAGAAGAAATATTAGAGATTGACCATAAAAAAAGATCACTGACTACTAAATTGCAAGCTTTAAATAAGCAACGCAATGAGATCACGGAAGAAATAAAGAGGCTTAAAATGAACAAAAGCTCCTGTGAAAATGAGGTAGAAGTGTCAAGAAACATAACAAATGAGATAGAAGCAATCAGCTTAAAAGAGCAAACGGAGAAAGATAACTTAATGAATATCTTATCTAACTTACCAAATATCTCTGCACAAAACGTGCCAATAGGTGAAGATGAGAGCTCTAACGTAGAAATCAGAAAATATGGAGAGAGAAGAAAATTTGATTTTACACCAAAATTTCATTATGAACTCGGAGAAAGGTTAGGCTTGATGGATTTTGAACAAGCAGCAAAAATTTCTGGATCAAGGTTTACAATATTAAAAGGACAGTTAGCTAAGCTTGGACGATCATTAATAAATTTTATGCTGGAAACACATGTTAATGAATTTGCCTATACTGAGGTGTATCACCCAGCCCTGGTGAAAAACGAGGCGATGTATAACGTTGGTCAGCTACCAAAATTTTCTGATGACTCATATTTAACTACCGATAAATTAAGATTAATTCCCACAAGTGAAGTAATTTTAACAAATTTAGTTGCTGACAAAATAATAGAAGAAAAAGAACTGCCTATTCGTTTTACTGCATATTCAGAATGTTTTCGTAAAGAAGCTGGCAGTGCAGGACGAGATACAACAGGTATGATAAGGCAACACCAATTTGGTAAAGTGGAGTTGGTAAGCATCACAACTGAAGACCAGTCAAAAGACGAGCTTGAACGTATGACTAGTGTTGCTGAAGAGATATTAAAAAAACTAGAATTACCGTACAGAGTAATGCTGCTTTGTAGTGGTGATATGGGCTTTGCTGCACAAAAGACTTATGATATAGAGGTATGGTTACCTGAGCAAAATAAGTACAGAGAAATATCAAGCTGCTCAAATTGCGGTACGTTTCAGGCAAGAAGAATGAACACTAAATACTTCTTAGAAACTGACAGAAAAACAAAAAAATACGTTCACACTTTAAACGGCTCAGCTTTAGCCATAGGAAGAACAATTGTTGCCATAATGGAGAATTATCAAAATTCCGATGGGTCAGTTACAATACCAAACGTGTTGCAAAGATACATGAGTAATGATACTGTTATAAGCAAACAATAATTTTGACATATAGAAAAGCGAGGAAATAAAGATGAAGGTTCTGGTTGTAGGTTCTGGTGGGCGTGAGCATGCTTTACTTTGGGCTCTAAAGAAGTCTCCTACCTTGACTAAGTTATATGTTACTCCTGGTCGCCCGGCCATGGAAAATTTTGGAGTTCTTGTGAATATAAATATTCAAGATTCAGTGGATGTTACACAATTTTGCAAGAAAGAAAATATAGAGCTAGTGATTATTGGTCCAGAGCAGCCGATAATTAATGGGCTTGCTGATGATTTAACTGCGGAGGGGATAAACGTTTTTGCTCCAAGTCAAGCAGCTGCAAAACTTGAGGCATCAAAGTCTTTTACGAAGGAACTATGTAAACAATATGGTATACCGACCGCCAAGTATGAACGTTTTATTGATGAAAGGTTAGCTAAAAATTTTGTCCGTAGTAATAAAATAAAATTGCCGCTTGTAATTAAAGCAAATGGAATTGCAGCAGGGAAAGGTGTCATAATATGCCATACAGAAAATGAGGCTTTTTCAGCAATAGATTCAATGCTAGTGGAGAAAAATCTTGGTGAGTCAGGTGAAGAAATAATCATAGAAGAGTTTTTAATTGGAGAGGAAGTAAGTTTTTTTGCTCTTGTTGATGGGTTGAAAGTAGTAACTCTTGGATGTGCAAAAGATTATAAGAGAGTTGGTAAAAATAACGAGGGCCAAAATACTGGAGGCATGGGGTCATATTCATCACCTTCGATTATAAGTAAGGACATGGAACAAAAAATTATCCAAAAAATAATATATCCTGCAATTCAAGCACTGACTAACATGGGAACATCCTATAAAGGAGTACTCTTTGCTGGTTTAATGATTTGCAAAGATAGTCCAAAGCTTCTTGAGTATAATGTTAGGTTTGGGGATCCGGAAATACAATCTATATTACCTAGACTTGATCCAAATTGTGACTTGTTAAAGTTGATGTTGTCAGTTGCAGAAGGCAAGTTAAATACAAAAATGGTGGAGTTTAATCACAAAACTACAGTTTGTGTAGTCGTTGCAAGTAAAGGCTATCCTGGTGATTATCAAAAAGGAGAGGTAATTAAAGGATTGGATAAAATTGAAAACATTCCTGGAGTGCTAGTATTTCATGCTGGTACTAAGCTAGATGAAAATGGTAATTGGATTTCCGATGGCGGAAGGGTACTAAATATAGTAGGAGAAGGAAACACTGTGGAAGAAGCTAAAAGTAAAGTGTACTCAGCATTAAATTTTCTAGAATGGTCAGGTGGGTTCTTCAGGTATGATATTGGTAGTTAATATTAGCTATTAATTATCTCATATAAAAGCAAAAAAGGTTACTTTGCAAAGAGTAATACAGATAGAAAAATATCAACTAGGTTTATAATCTATTACTACCGTGTTTGCAATTTTGTCATGAAAAGCTTGTTTATGTTCATCATCTACTGCACATACTAAAACTAGGATTAGTATAGCTAAAAGTAAAATAGGATTATAAAGCGATATACAGTAAATTATGAAAAAAGCGATGTTTCTTTTTGTTGCTTGTATCAGAGTGATCTGCTCAAGTGTATCTTTGTCTCTTACACGCATGCTAAATAACAAGTGCCCTAGAGTGCCGCCAAATTTCACTAGCATGAATATATGAAATATACATGGTATTATTAAAAATAAAGAAAATACAATCGTGGTGATTACAATTATTGCACCCATGATCCCTTGTATTACGTGTGTAAGTGAGAAACCTACCTCCATTAAAGCAAATGGTATTGCGATAAATAAAATACAATCAACTATAAATGCTAGAATACGCCTTGTCATTGTTGAGTAGTTTACGTTTTTATCCATACACTGCCTATAAAAAAAAATATCAACTAGGTTTATAGTCTATCACTATTGTTTTTGCAAATCTATCATAGAATGCTTGTTTACGTTGATCAAATACTGCAAACAAAAATAAAATTAGCACAATTAAAAGATATAGAAAAGTATAACCATGATAATGCAGATGAAGCAAAAAGCGAAAAATAATCCAGATGCTTCCCTTAGAAAGGCATCTTATTGTTGCTTGCATTAGGGTAGCATTTGTAAGTGTATTAGCATCTTTAATATGCATACCACACAATAGTTTTCCTGGGGTACCACCAAGTTTTGTTACCATTAATATTTTGGATATTGTTAGCGTTAATGTTGCAACCACTGTAAAAATTACAAATGGTATTTTTGTTGCTAGTTGTTCAAGTTCCTGAAAAAAGTCTTGATCTTCTAATGATGCAATGAATACACCATAGATAAAAGCAAAGATAAAATCAGGGAAAAATATGATGAGGTCAAGTACTTCTGCTGCAGCACGCCTTGTAAATCCTACATAATTTACTTTAATATTCGTTTCAGTATCCATAACCCCACCTACATTTTGCAATATTACCAACTAATATAAAAGTATGTTATTAAATAATCATAAATATTCTAATTCAGGCAATACTAGCTGCTTGTGCCACTCTATTATTTGAATTAACATTAAGTTATTTGTAGTTAGGAAAGTTATGTCAACACCAATCACAGTTGCGTATGGTGACGGTATTGGACCAGAAATTATGGAAGCGGTGCTGTCGATATTGCGTGAAGCGAAAGCAGAGATCTCAATAGATATTATTGAAATAGGAGAGCGTGTTTATAGTAAGGAATGGTCTCACGGAATTTCTCCAAGTGGTTGGGAGTCAATTGAAAGGACAAAAATATTACTCAAATCTCCGACAACGACTCCTCAAGGTAAAGGCCACAAAAGTTTAAATGTAGCGCTGAGAAAGAACCTAGGGTTATATGCAAACATCAGACCGTGCATTTCATATCATCCCGTTATAGAAAATAAATTCGATAAGTTTGATATTGTAGTAATACGCGAAAATGAAGAGGATGTTTATACGGGAATAGAGCACAGGCTCACTGGTGACTCTTATCAGTGTACTAAAATTATTACTAAATCTGGCTCAGAAAAAATATGCAGACACGCTTTTGAATACGCGAAAAAACATAACAGAAAGAAAGTAACTTGCCTAACTAAAGACAACATAATGAAAATGACTGATGGCACCTTTCATGCGGCGTTTGATCGCATTGCAGCAGAATACCCAGATGTAAAAGCAGAACATTATATAGTTGATATTGGAATGGCACGTGTTGCCACAGAGCCTGAGAATTTCGATGTTATAGTAACCGAGAATCTATATGGCGACATATTATCAAATATAGTTGCACAAACCTCAGGTTCTATAGGGCTTGCCGGAAGTAGTAACATCGGCAACGAATATGCGATGTTCGAAGCAGTGCATGGTTCTGCTCCTGATATTGCAGGAAAAGACATAGCTAATCCTTCTGGTCTTTTAAATGCTGCAGTGCATATGTTGGTCTATATTGGTCAAGTGAGTACTGCAAAACTAATTTATGATGCGTGGCTGAAGACTTTGGAGGATGGAATACATACTGCTGATTTATATAAAGAGAAAAAAAGTAAACAGAAAGTTGGTACAAAAGAATTTGCAGAGGCTGTTATAGATAATCTAGGAAAGAAGTCTGCAATATTATCTGAGCTTACAGTCGGTAGCAGTACAAATAGCAAAAGAAGTGAAATACAAAATAGCTACGAACAGGACTACAAAGTTAGAAAGCTAGTTGGTAGCGATATAACGCTTGCCTGGAGTAAGCCGGCTGATTTTGACCAAATAGTGAAGTTGTTTGAATCAAGTAATCTGCAAATTATAGCAATATACTCAAAAGGGCTAGCGATTTCGCCAGGAAACTCAAAATTTTTAAGTGACCAAATAACCTGTAGGTTTATTGCAAATAATGAAAAGCAAGCTATTACAAATAGTGATGTAAATAACTTGCTAATCAAACTCGAAGAAAATAACTTTGATGTAGTGAGAATGGACAAATTGTATTTATACGATGGGAAAGAGGGTTTTTTCTCTTAATGAGAGTTAAACATGTTTATGCTTGTGTAAAATACAAAATGTAGTATGCTAATAGTATGGTATATTTATGTGAGGCATAGTAATGAATCAACATTTTAAGTTAACTAGTCAGGAGTTTTATGATAACGCTGACCTGTTTAAAGTATTAGAAATAAAAGATGAGCAAGTTGTAGACAAGAATTATGAAGAGCTTAGCGCAATTTTGAAGCAGCAGCATAAGAAATTAATTCTTGTAAATCATCCTGACAAGGGCGGAGATAAAAATAGATTTGATCAAATTTATAAAGCTTATCAAGAACTAAAAAAATATATTGAGCCTTTGGAATCAGGAAATCCTTGTGTTAAAGTCAGTATTGATGCTGAAAGTGATGGACATTTAACAGCAAGAGAGTTTCACTATAGGAAGAAGCTATTTAGTACATTAGGGATTGGTGAAGAAGCTATAGGTAAGGATTTTGATAAATTAATCTCTATATTAAAAAAGAATGATCGTTCGTTTGAAAAAGATCTAGAAAAATGCATAAAACTCCAAGATCAAATAAATAGGATTTTGCAAAATCCAAATTTAGATAATTTTAAGAAAAGTGCAAAGTTAATGAAGAAGCTATCTCAGTATATAGCAAAACCAAGCATACAATTGTTCAATTACATTACTCCTCTAGAAGATAAGAAAGCATTAGCGTTGAAATTTATAGAGCGCAAAAATGCTCTACTGCCCATAAGTGCTCGGCCTTTAGCTATATTAACTACAATTACTATAGGTTGCTATTTTTCATGGTGGATCATAGCATTTAATATCATTGCTAATATAGTCTGTGTTTCATTACTGAATTATTATATGGAGAAGTATAAAAATAAAGAAATTTCTACTGATGAATTCATGAGTAAAATAAACTATATCATGCTAAGCAGTAAGCTTCTTATCAACTATCCTTTAGCTGCTTTTTCTGTTTATCTACTTACAACAAATTTCATTGCTAATGGATTAACTGTTGGTGGAGCTATACTTGGTCCACTATTGTTATTGGCAGTATTAATTGAAGCGTTAGCTCCTGTTTTCTCAAAAGGCTGTGAAATATATGCCGACAAGCACACAAAAGATTTACTAGAAGAGGATCCAAAAGATAGAGTGCAAAAGGAAACTGATCTGTTAGGACGGTATGATCCACGAAAACTGTTAATGCCAATTATCATGCCTCTTGTTAGAAAGTGTTTTGCAGAAGTGGCAAGTGAATTTGCTGAGAGGAATTTTGATGAAGTGAACACTAATGTGTCTGATGTCAACACTGAGCAGCAATTTAAACCTCAAGAAACTGGATTTACACAACAAACAGTGTAGTATAAGCTTTTAGCTCTATGCATGGACTCAAAAAAAGTAGAACTGATATTTGAAAAATTCAAGCAATCAAATCCTACGCCAAAAATAGAGCTAAATTATACCAATCATTTTACGTTATTAATTGCAGTAGTTCTGTCAGCGCGGACGACCGATATAAGTGTTAATAAAATTACAAAGGAGCTATTTAGTATCGCTGATACGCCAGAAAAGATGTTGAATCTTGGGCAGAGTGAACTGAGAAAGTGCATAAGCAGTATTGGTTTATATAATTCCAAAGCAAAAAATATAATCGGGCTCAGTAAAATATTGATTGAGCAGTACAATAGCAAAGTGCCTACTAATTTCGATGATTTGGTATCTTTACCAGGGGTTGGGAGAAAAAGCGCTAATGTGTTCTTAAATTCAGGGCTTGGTATTTCAACATTGGCAGTTGATACTCATGTTTTTAGAGTAAGCAATAGAATTGGGCTTGTGAAAGAAAAAGATGTATTTAAAACAGAGCAGTCTCTTTTGAATGTGGTTCCAAAAAAATACCTACTTTATGCTCATCATTGGCTAGTTTTACATGGTAGATATGTTTGCAAAGCACAAAAACCTTCGTGTGAAACGTGCATAATTCATGATTTATGTGAGTTTGAATGCAAGAGGTATAAAGTCTAGCACACTACTCCGATATTCCTTACTTTTATCATCCAAGTAGCTGATCTCTATGATGGTGTCATCCGAGTAGCTGACACTGGAATCCAGAACAGGTAATAAGAAGTGCTGGAATGATATGGTGGAATGTCCTCTCCTTCTTGTTATTCAAGTAGCTGATACTGGAATCCATTGTTCTCTATTTCTGGATTCCAGCGTCACGCGCTGGAATGACATAATGGAATGTCATACAAGTTGCCTCTTTGTTTCATTTAAGTAGCTGATTTTTATGATGATGTCATCCGAGTAGTCCTCTTCCTGTCATTCCAGTGCTATTCCTTTCTTGTCATCCCAACGCTATTCCTTGGTGTAACTTTCCCCACCAAAATATAACCTGGACCAACTCTTCTTGTCATCCCAGTGCGTGACACTGGGATCCAGCCTTTCTTATTGGATCCCAGACTGAGCTGTTTATGCAAGAAATCCGCTGTAATCCAGTTTTACCTTATGATGATGTCATTCCGGTTTCCAGACATTGGTTCTTTATTTCTAGATTCCAGTGTCAGCTACTTGAATGACATTTTCAATGTTCGTACAGCTGTGCGTCACGCGCTGCTCTTTTAGTTACAGATACAAATAACGAATAGCAGTGAATAAAATATTTCAACTACTCCTGTCATTCCAGTGCACTTTTTTTCTGTCGTCCCAGTGTTACACACTGGGATCTAGCATGTTCAAAGATAAGACAGGGATCATCTAATGATCCCACGCTATAGCCGCAAAGAAATCTCTTCCATTTGGAAAGAAAAAAATAAGTTCAACATATGGCTCAAAATAGAAAAATTAGCATGTGAAGCTCAAGCAAAATTAAAAGTTATTCCAAATGATGTTGCTGAAAAGCTCTCTGGTGCTATTGAATTTGATATTGAGCGTATTAACGAAATTGAATCCATTGTAAAACATGATGTTATAGCTTTTTTGACATATATTGCTGAAAAAGCGGGAGTTGATGTTCGTTATCTCCATTACGGAATGACAAGTTCTGATGTTTTAGATACATGCCTTGCAGTGCAGTTGAAAGAGTCATGTGATATTTTACTCAAGAATCTAAAAAATTTACTTATAGTATTGAAAAAAAAAGCTGAGGACTATAAAGATATTGTTTGTGTTGGGCGCAGTCATGGAATGCATGCAGAACCAATAACTCTTGGGTTAAAATTTGCTAGATTTTATGCTGAATTTAAACGCAATTATCAGAGATTAATTAGCGCGCAAAAAGAGATCTCAATTTGTAAAATATCAGGTGCAGTAGGTAATTTTGCAAATATTAATCCATTTGTTGAAGAGTATGTAGCGAAAGAAATGGGACTCATACCTGAAACCATATCGTCTCAAGTCATCCCTCGTGATAGACATTCCATGTTCTTTTCAATTTTGGGAGTAATTGCAAGCTCAATAGAAAATATTGCAATTGAGATTCGTCATTTGCAAAGAACTGAAGTCGGCGAAATCTCTGAATATTTTTCCACTGGGCAGAAGGGAAGTTCTGCTATGCCGCATAAGTGTAATCCTATTTTAAGTGAGAATTTGACTGGGCTCTCACGCTTAATACGCAGCTATGTTTTTCCTGCATTAGAAAATGTTGCACTATGGCACGAACGAGATATATCGCACTCGTCTGTGGAAAGGTGCATTGCTCCTGATGCTTGTATAGCAATGGATTTTTCTTTAGTACGATTAACAGATTTGATAGATAAATTGGTGATCAATAAGGAAAATATTGAAAAGAACTTAAATTCTTCAAAAGGTTTGGTTTTTTCACAACGTGTATTGCTTGAGTTGGTAAGTAGTGGTTTAACTAGGGAAGAGGCATATAAAATTGTTCAGAATAATGCAATGAAAGTAAAGCAAGATAACAGTGATTTTCTGTTCGAATTGAAACAAGATAAATCCTTGCATGGAATTATTGACTCTGAAAAACTTGAGTCTTTGTTTGATTTGAAGTATTATATGAAACATATAGATTACATATATAGCAAGGTTTTTAATTAGGCTGAGTAGCTCAGTGGTAGAGCAGGAGGATCATAATCTCTTGGTCGGGGGTTCAAATCCCTCCTCAGCCACTCAAGCTAAACTATGGTTTGGCAAGAGCAGCGCATTTGACAAAATAACGTGATTCATTGTCCAATTAACTGAAGTTTTTTTTTTCAGTTGTTCATATAGTATATGGAATAATGTATGTGAAGTGATAAAGATACAACATTTGTTGTATCTATTCAAGGGAATGGCTAATGGTATCCGTTCAAGAAAGTGGTAAGGTAGATGAGAAAAGACAACTAAATGAATTTCATCCGAGTAGCTAACACTGGCATCTATATAAAGACAATCTAATGCACTCATTTAAAGTGAAGTTTTCTGGATCCCAGTGTCTAGGCACTCGGATGACAAGAAAAGAGTTGACTTGAATGACACTGAATAGGCACTGGGACAGAGGCTACTTGAATAATATTTCACCATGTCATTCCAGCACTTGATGCTGGAATCCAGAAGTTTTTTGAGCACAAAAGTCATGCTAAGTTTTTGTTGTTAAGAAAGGCTGGATAGCTACTTGAATGACACCATTTGTTACTGTGTTTTTGTCTATCTTATTTTGCTACCCTACTGAACGAATACACAAAATCTAACTTTTTTCTATACAACCAGCTAGATCAAGAAAGGTGAATCTATCTCTTGTTGCAAATGTAAGATTGACTACCTTGCAATATTGCTCTTTGTTCCAATTAAGATGCTCCGGTAAGTACGGAATTGATAGATCTTCAAATACTTTCTGCAGGTGTTTTGCAGATAGTAAATTTTGCTTAATTAAACTAGAAATATTACTCCATTCTTTGCAAATAATCTCTTGAATTTTTTGCTGCATCATTTGCTTCTGCTTTAGAATTTTTATAAATTCGGTATTACCAAAGCACTGAGTTATATGTTTTACATCTAAAGTGATCGGTTTGGTAATCGGGTTTCGTATTGACAATATCTCCTCTTGCAAGTTAGCCATGGTAATCGTTGTCACAGCAATTTTTTCCCCATGTAACGAGGAGGAATAATCCTGTGTTACCATCTCAATTGCATGAGCTATCATATGTTCTCCTTGACTTGCAGAGTAACTGCCTTTTGACATCACCATTCCGAGTCCTGAAATCAATAAGGCTTCCATAAGTAATAAAACTACTCTTTTATCTTTTTTAGCAAGTGCCAAGTGTTCTCTGAGCAAAATTTCCTCCAGATTGCGAACAAGTTTAAAGGGGAGTTCATTATATTCTGTGCCAAGTAATAGATGAGATAATAGCCAATCGGCTTGTACTGTTGAACGGCAGATGAAATCTGCAAATCCACTTAATGTGAGGCGTGGTGGTGCGTTGGCAATTATATCGGTATCAATGTATATTGCCTTGGGAAGATGTGCTCCGAACGATTTTTTATATCCATCAACTAATATTGAAGCGTTTGCAGAGCTATATCCATTCATGGAAGCAGCTGTTGGAAAGGATATGTAGTCTTTGCCTTCTAAATAGCTTACGTACTTACAGATATCATTAACAGTGCCACTGCCAAATGCAACCATTAAGTCACTATCTTTTGCTTTATTTCTAACCAGGTTTACAGCTTGGAGAGAAGCAGCGCTGTTCAGTCTATTTGGTGTCATCCAAGTAGCGTGACACTGCGATCCATCATAGTCACGCGCTGGAATGACAGGTGTGGCTGGAATAATTAAATGAGAAACTTTATTAAGTATGTTTTTGTTTAAAAGTTTTGCTGTATTTTTATCTGCAATCAGAAAAATGTCATTTCCGTATTGTCTACATATTTCATAGATATTATCAGCAAGTACTGTTACTTCCCTAATAAGAACTTGTTCTGTGTGCTGTAATATTTGTTTTAAATATCGCATAGAATGTTTACAATACGGTAATGTTAGTATTTCAAGATTGATATGAAGATTGACCCTGTAGAACTAACTAAGAAATTAATTTCTTTTAAAAGTATAACACCAAAAGACGATGGGGCAATAGAGCATATAGCAGCTATTCTCAAGAAAAGTGGTTTTGAATGTGAGATTTTAGAGTTTGGTGATAAAGTTAAAAATCTTTATGCGAAATATATAAATGGAGTACCAAACTTGTGTTTTGCTGGACATGTTGATGTTGTACCACCAGGTGAGTTAAAAGATTGGATATCTGATCCATTTAAGCCAGAAGTTAGAGATGGAATGCTATATGGAAGAGGAGCAGCTGATATGAAAGGCGGAGTAGCTGCATTTATTGCTGCTATCGTAGATTCAGTTGCAGGTAAGTTTCGATTCAGCGGTTCAATCAGTGCATTGATTACCAGCGCTGAAGAAAGCACGGAAGAACATGGAACAAAGGCCGTTTTGGAATGGATGAAAAGCAAGCAAAAAAAGATAGATTTTTGTATAGTTGGAGAACCAACGAGTAGTGAGAAATTAGGTGATACCATAAAAATAGGTAGAAGAGGTTCTGCAACATTTAAATTGATTTGCCATGGTAAACAAGGGCACGTTGCCTACCCAGATCTAGCAGATAATCCAATATATAAAATGGTATCGATACTAAGTAAGATAAAAGATACCACTTTTGATACTGGTAATAAATACTTTCAGCCTTCACATTGCGAAATTACTACTATCGACGTTGGAAATAATACTAATAATCTAATACCTAGTTCAATAGCAGCAGGTTTTAATGTTCGATATAACGATACACAAACACCAGACGTTTTATATAAGATGATTGATGCAATATGCACCAATGTGACTAACGATTATAAACTGTCTATGCAGAGCAGCAGGGACGTTTTTCTCTCTATTCCTGATAGAAATACTGATATTATGCTTGATGCGATAAATAAAATGACCGGTATTGATGCTGTACTGAGCACAAGTGGTGGTACATCTGATGCTGCGTTTATTAAGGATATTTGTCCAGTGATTGAATTTGGTATGATCAACAAAACTGCACATCAGGTAAATGAATGCGTATCAATAGACGATATACATAAATTAACAGCTATATATAAGGAGTTTATAAAAAATTATTTTTACCCCACTAATAAAATATTAAACCAAATCAATGTAATTGGTAATACGCCTGATGGTCCATTATTAGCTTGAGGTGCAGTTGCATAGAGAAGAAAACTTACTAGACACATTTTACCAACCCCTTATTATAATATTAAGGGTATTTTTGACTCAAAACTTGTCTTTGATCTGTGCGAGCTTAATAACAAAAATTCAGTAGAAAGCTTATTGGCGAAAATTATCTGTTCAGCAGAGTGACAAAATAAGATAGACAAAAAGGGTGTAAGAACAAATAGTGTCATGCAACACTGGCTTTTGTACACAAAACGTTGTAAAGCGCTTTTGTCAACCTGGGTTATTTAAGTAGCTAACACTGAGATCCATAAATTTAACTGGATGCCAGTTTCTGGGCACTGACCATCATAAAGGAGCCAGCTTTCATCGGAAACGTTGATTACTTTTATACTCATAATTTTACTACTCTGCTAAACGGATATAATTACATATAGTATAATCTTCTGTTTTAGTAAGAATAGTTTTACTCCACCCATCAAGGAGTACTAAATTGAGGTATGTATCACCCTTATAGGGCTTGTGAATTTCAGTTATAATAAATTCTGAGATTAGGTTATGCTCTAAAAAAAGGTGTGCTATTTGTGCCCCACCAATCACAAAGACTTGAGCACTACTTTGAATCGACAGAAATTCTTGCATGGAAGAGACAACAGTACATTTTGGGCCTTTATTAAAACATTTGTTACGGGAGAAAACAATAGGTGTACGATTCTTTAGTATGCTCTGAGGCACGGTTTCAAATGTCTTTCTTCCCATCACAATAACTTGTTTGTCAGTTACTTGGCAAAAATGTTTGAATTCACTTGGATAACGCCAGGGCAAATCATTATTTATTCCAATTACCCCATGAGGGTCAACAGCCATAATTCCAATAATCTTCATCCCTGCAAGGCAGCTTGGGCTACAAAAAATCTCATGTGGTCACGTACATTATGCACTCTAAGGAAATCAACCTTATTTTGTAGTATAGCAGATGTAGCAATTGTTTCTAAATCTCTATTAGAGGCAAGTTCTGTGGAAAAAGAAGAAATAAATGACTTTCTGGAATGGCCAACTAAAACCTTGCAGCCAAAATTTTGTAACGTTTCTATACTTCGTAAAATCTGAATGTTCTGATACATAGATTTGCCAAAACCAATACCAGGGTCAATAATTATTGAACTTTCATCAAAACCAAGGGTAAGTAACCTGTTAATTCTTTTCTCTGCCCAATTATTTATGATATCAATTGGGTCAGTGTCATGTGGAATAATGTTGTCCTTATGTGGTGGTATCGAAAGCGAATGCATAATAACAATACTACATCCACTGCTAGCAATCGCTTTTAGAGTATGATCATTCAGATCTCCCTTCTGATCATTTACCCAGGCAATATTGTAGTGCTTCAAAACGTTTAAAATAACGTCTGGCCAAAAACTATCAATGCTGACTTTAATATCACCAGTTTTCATATAATCGCTAAGATTATCAAGTACTGGTTTTAGACGTTCATACTCTTCCTCTGGCGTCTTTATTGAAGCTCCAGGCCTTGTTGATTGAGCACCAAGATCAACTATGCTTGCACCATCTGATACTAATTGCAATGCCTGCTCGGTTGCTCGATTCGCATCATAATAAAGACCACCATCTGAAAATGAATCAGGGGTAATGTTGACGATACCCATAAGCTTTGGTGAAAGCGTAAAACTCTTTGAAAAACAGTCTTGAACATTGAAAGTAAATGTTTTGTTAACCATTGCCATCAAGTGGAGCAAAAATGGTCTGTTTACCAATTCTGGGTGAGGAATTTTAAGGTCAGGTGTGTCGAGCGTCAGATCATTCCATAACAAAATATCTAAATCAATAATACGAGGTGCCCATTTTTCGTAGACTTGTGGACGACCAATATCACATTCGATTTGTTTTAAGCCTTTTAGTAGCTCCTCAGGAGAAGAAGAACAACTTCCATAGACAACCATGTTGAGAAATGGCTTGTTCCACTCAGGTGGAGCACCATTTGGTAAAATAGCCTTAGTTTCTAGAATGATCGAAGACTTTAAGTCTTTTAAATAGCGCTTCTTTAGTAACTCAGTAGCTCTTTGTAAATGGGAAAGGCGATTTCCTATGTTTGAGCCAATAGAAATATAGATCATTCTTGCAATTCATTACAGTAAGTAAAAAAAACGCCCCCATGCACACCAGGAACTGGTGGTGCGATTTTGTGAGTAGTCACTCTGACAGAATGCTCTTTTTGCATAAAAAGGTCGTTAATCATCCTGTATATATCATGAGTTAAATGCTCGATTAAATTAAATTGCTTGCCCTGAACAAGAGATTGAATATTTTGCACTACTTCTAAATAGCAGATAGTATCTTTAAGTTGATCAGTTGTAAGACCTAAAGGAGGAGATTTAAAAGTGAAATCAACATCAATACTCACCAATTGTGAATGAAGCTTCTCTTCTGCACTACATCCTAAGTGAACCCAAAGCCGCAGATCAGATATAAGAAGATTACATGCTACCACTGAATTTAGTATCTACTTACAATTAATGACAAACGTTAATGCCATCAAGAAAACTCCATAAGAGTTTTGCTCCTTTTTTAGCGCCTTGCATAACTTTCTCTTGCTCTTCTTCGCTTAAATCTGCAATAAGGTTTGCACATTCTTCAGAATGCCACTCATCAGCTTCCATATGAACGGTAAAAAATTTGAGAGAACGTTCGTCGTTTATTGAGTAGTGTTTTTTCAGACCTTCAATTTTAGACTTAGAAACCTCTGGAGTTTGACGTTCATAAGCGTACAGAGCTCCAAGACCTTCTGCAAAACCTGATCTTACAATATCAAAGTAACCGTCAACTAATTCTTGCGTCTCTTTGATCTTTGCACCTTCACGGAGATCAGATCGCGCAACTCCAAGCCCTTCAGCAAAACGCTGCCATAACTCTGGGTGATTCTCGTCGCCTTGTTCTTCCTCTATTAAATTACCAAGCAAAACTTGCCGCATTTTCAAATTCGGACATAAGGAATGTATACCGCTGATATAACGAGGAAAAGCAGCAACGTGGTGATAATATTCCTTAGCATAGGTTTGCAGAGCCTGCAGGCTTAAGCTACCCTCATTCCATGATTCGTAAAATGGGTGTTTTAATAAGTGTAAACTATCTAATTGATTATTAAGTAATTGAACAAATGTCATAAATAAACACTAAATTATTTTAGGCTACGTTTAGGTTTATCAAATGTCAAGAGGCATTTCTCACTACCTTATCTCCGATTATAGAATTGTGCTCATCAAGTGAACACAATTCCTGAGTTAATTTCACTTTTTTTAGAATTCACAGATCGAAAAGAAGGGCTCAAGAGATAAAAACAGAAGTGATATTTGAAAAGAATAATGAAAAAGAAATAGAGGAAAAGAAACAGTATTTTACCAATTTAAAGAATTATTCAATAAGTCAGAGTATATCTAAAAAGCTAACATCTCTTCAAATATTGAAATAAGTGTTTCTTTTGTGATTAAAAAAACATTGCATCTTGATTATGTATTTCATTTGCTATAAGCAATAATTTTTCGCTTTCATCATAGAGATTGTTTTCACTAGCTAATAATTTCTCACTAATTTGTGGATAAAGTTTAGAAACATACTTCTCATAGCATTTATCTAGGCATTCTTGGTCTGTACGTTTTGTTTTGTAGGAATGGCACTTCTGCCTACATTGATCCCATCTAAATTTAATCCCTTTCTCTTTGTTTGATGCTTGTTGTTCCATAATATTCTTCAATTTAAATAATGTTAATATTAGCATACAAATATGAACATTATGCTAATATCATTACTTTTTAGGTATGCATAGCAAATTTATGCCTGGAAATAGTTTTTGGTTATTTCCTACACTTTCTTCATAAAAATCATAAGCGCCCATTATTAGCTAAAATAAAGGTCAAGTATCTGGAATTCTGGACATAAAATCCTCCTGTATAAAAAGATTTGGTAGCGCACATACGGCAGAAATTAAGTATGTGTGTGCACCTACATACACTGAAGAAGATACGCTACGTTTTTTATTAAAAAGTTAATTGAAAGTCTGCAGACAAATTTGAGCTCTTAAAATATCTCTAATTGTAATTATAATTAGATTGAAAATATGCGGAAGTAATTTTTATATAATGAAATTTTACAAACACTAACAACCACGTACTATAACAAGACAAGAAATTTACGTAAGAAAGTAGGTTTTGTAATTGTATCAATAGTGGTGGGACTGGTAGGACTCGAACCTACGACCAATTCGTTATGAGCGAACTGCTCTAACCGACTGAGCTACAATCCCTTTTATCAACACTTATAATACACACAAAAGGAAATTTGTCTACTCGCTTATTTCACTATCAACCCAACTGTGTAAATCATTTATTGCGCCAATTTTGCGTGCAATTTCCTTACCATCTTGAAATATGATTAAAGTAGGTATAGATTGAACTCCATACTTACTTGGCACCTCAGTTTCTCCATCTATGTCGAACTTGCAGATCTTGATCTTGTCTTTTCTATCCTTGGCTAACTGCTCGATACGTGGCATCAGAGTTTTGCATGGCCCGCACCATTCTGCCCAAAAATCTACCAGCACAAATCCTTTGTGGTTAGCAACTTCAGATTCGAAATTTTGATCATTTACCGCTTTAATATCATCACTCATAAAATACCTAAATTTTTATAAAATATAGCGTACCAATTAGTAGCTAATCAACTAAATTCTTGCAAACTCAAAGTGTTTTGCATAAAACCTGATGGTTAAAAATATCTACATTTCCCCAACCCATTGAATCTAGCTCAATACGAGTAGGAAGAAATTCAAAGCACTTTTCGGCTAATTCTTTTCTATTTTCACGTTCCAGCATTAAATCTAGCTTTTCCTTTATTCTATGGAGATATAAAACATCAGATGCAGCATAACTTTTTTGCTTGTCTGTTAAATTTTCATTTCCCCAATCAGAAGATTGCTGTTGCTTGTTTAGTTTTATATCAAGTAGTTCTAAGCACAACTCTTTTAAGCTATGACTATCTGTATAAGTGCGAACTAAACGTGAGGCTATTTTCGTGCAATAGCAAGGCAGTGACCAGGTTTTTAAATAATAATGTATTATACTTACATCAAACCGCGCAAAGTGAAATATTTTGGTTATATTTTTATCCTCTAATATTTTTCTCAAATTTGGAGCTGTATAATCGTTTTTAAATTGAATCAAATGAGCATTACCATCATCAAAAGAGAGCTGCACAAGGCATAATCTGTCTCTGCTATGCAGCAGCCCCATTGCCTCTGTATCAACAGCTATAAATCTTATATCATTCGGTATTGTGCTGGCTGGCAGGTCGTCTTTATGTACAAATATTCTCATAAATTTAATATGTTTTATGACACATACAATAATCAAAAATGAGTTTTAAGTATACGAAAAGATCATAGAAAACGTGCTCTCATGATTTTCATGTATGTAGGGTTTACAAATTATGATATGCACTTATAATCAGAATTTAACTGCGGGAGTAGCTCAGTTGGTAGAGCGCAACCTTGCCAAGGTTGAGGTCGAGGGTTCAAACCCCTTCTCCCGCTCTTTTTTCAACATGAAAAAATCGCTTCGCTTGTCCAACTAATCTAGCTATACTAAAAGTAGCTAAAAGTTTTTTAGAAATTTATATTTAAGGAGATTATATGAATGATGATACTAAAGAAATACTATTGTGGTCAGGTATAGCTACATCAATAGGAGCACTTGCAGGTTTAGGACTCAGTTTTACAACTCTATCACCATTGGTAATGGGTGGAATTGTTGCTTCTGTTCCGGCAGCCTTATTTAGCATAATTATTTATAATCAAAATTTTTCCAAAAAAAATTTTTTTATTGGTGCTTATTTATGTGCTGCAAGCTTTGCAACTGGAGTTGGTCTTGCTGCAGCTGCAATGGCTATTTTCCCTGGTGCAACGCTTGGAATGGGATCTGCAGCTTTAGCAGGTGCGTTGATAGCGCCCATAGCGGCAATCGCAGGAATAATTGCAACAACTCGTATTATTAAACCAATAGCTGAAAAAGTGAATGAGTATATTATATCACCTATAGTTGAGCATTTTTCTTCAAAAGGGGAAGAGAGCAATCTACCTGCAAAATAATCAATTGACGTTAGCATTTTGTTTTCTTTATAATTTCCTTTGTGAAAGAAGAAAAATGCTTATTTGTAACGATAGCTGGTTTGCCCAATGCTGGAAAGTCAACGCTAATTAACAGCATCGTAGGCAAGAAAATTGCAATTGTCACCCCTAAGGTACAGACAACAAGGACGCAGGTAAGGGGTGTTGTAATATGCAACAACGCGCAAATTGTTTTTACTGACTCTCCAGGAGTGTTTTCAGCAGAAACAAATCTTGAGAAAGCTTTAGTCAAATCTGCATGGGGAGCAGTTAAGGATAGTGACATTACTTTGTTGCTTGTTGATGTAAACAATTACCTAAAAAATATAGAAAGAATAAAAAAGATATTTGCACGACTGGAGCGCACAAAAGGCAGATGCATTTTGGTTATCAATAAAACTGATTTAGTAAAGAAATCAGAGCTCAAGATGGCACATGAGCACCTAAATTTGCTTTATAAGTTTGAAAAAATTTTTACGATATCGGCACTGAAGAATGATGGACTTTCTAATTTGATGAATTACTTATCTGAAATTGCACCGATAAGCCCTTGGTTCTATGAAGAAGATCAAGTAACCGATTCCTCAGCTGATTTTTTATCAGCAGAAATTACAAGAGAGAAGTTATTCTTGAACCTACGTGAAGAATTGCCATACTCTACAGCTGTTATAACTGAACAATTTGAGGAAAAAAAAGATAAGAGTTTAGTCATAAAACAGATCATATTTGTATTGAAAGATAATCATAAGAAAATAGTGCTAGGAAAAGACGGCAGTAGCATAAAAAAAATTAATATCGAGGCGCGTACAGAATTGGAAAAGTTATTTGAGTGTAAAGTTCATCTCTTTTTGTTCGTAAAAGTGCGACCTTGGACTGATCGCCCTGAGGAATATATAAGTAATGCTTAATTCTTTGTTGGTATTTGATATTGAAACTATACCAGATGTAAATTCCTGTAAGAATTTACTCAATATTAGTGATGATAGCAGTGTAGAAGAAAAGAGGGACGCATTAACAAAATATCATCTTGAAATAACAAACGGGCAAAACTCTTTTCTGCGTCAGCCCTTCCACTTTGTTGTAGTCATTAGTTTCTTACTTTGTAATATAACACGCCAGAGCGGTTATGAAATATTCACACTACAAGAAATAAGATCAGGAGGCACAGTAAACTCCAATGAAAAAGAGCTAATAAAGGGATTTTTTAACTACATATCAGAGAAAAAGCCAAGATTAGTTTCGTTCAATGGACGCACTTTTGATATACCAGTGCTAAAGTATCGTGCTATGGTTCATGGCATTCAAGCAGAATATTTTCATAAAGCTGGCGATAAGTGGAATAGTTACAATCAGAGATACAGTAGTGATTGGCATTGTGATTTGCTTGAATCTCTCTCTGATTTTGGAGCTTCTGCAAGAATGAAGATGAACGAAGTTTGCGCAGCATTTAATCTTCCCGGTAAGATTGGAGTTGATGGATCACAAGTTATGGATTTATACGATAGTGGAAAAATACAAGAGATTCGCGATTATTGCGAAACAGATGTGATTAACACCTATTTGATTTACTTGAAGTTCATGCATCATCAAGGAAGAATTACTACAGAAAGCTATAATAAGAGCATAGAAGAACTGCTTTTGGAATGCGAAAAAAAAGAACATCTAAAAAAGTTTAAAGAAGAGTGGGAGATAACTTGCGGTGGAAATTTTTATATTGAATTTAAATGAATAGATATTATGGAGCAATCTAATAATTGCCCCATAATAATATTTATAAACTCCTTGTAGTAGAAAAGGCATTCTGATATGCCATCTGCTTAACTTCTGTTTGTTCAAGCTTAGACAAATTTTCTAAGTTTTTATCTTGGTATTCCTTTTTTACTTTCTCGAAAAAATTTTGTCCACCAAGAATATAATTACCTAAATTAGCAGCATAATATTGAGCATTACCTAAAACTGCACAGTTAATTCGACTTAATATTCTCGAAGGGTAATAAAAGAGAGAAACGTTATTGTTCGATCGGAAATCCTTTTCATCCATTATTTTAATGGCTTCATGATAACCATCTATTTGATGAACAAAATATCCTTCAGGTACTGATATTCTCAATTGTGCACCTACATGAGCATAACCACAAATACCAGGTGATACCGCTGGTACTGGGTCTTGTCTATGTTGAGTTACTCTAATGGTTTTTTCTTGAAGAACATCATTATAAAATTCACTAGCAGTAAGATCAAAAACTCGTGGATCACCAAAAGTTGCAACATGAACATCTTCAGCTCCTTCTGTTTTATTGAGGCATAAAGCAGCTATCTTAGCAATAGCTCCTCCCATACTGTGACCTGTGAGATTGATTTTAAAATCTTTGATTTCTGATTCTTGTTTTTCAGCATAAGATTTCAAAATGCCATAAAGATTAGACCATGAATCCGTAAATGAATTATAAAAACCACGATGAATTCTTCCACCTTCAGGTAAAAATTCCGAAGTAGCAAAAAGTACATTTATATCAGTAATTCCATCATTAACACTCTGGCTCAGACGAGTACCATGGTAAGCTATTGTTATTTCTTTACCTTTTATAAAAACGTGACCAGCATCTTTTTCAAAGCTATTACCAAATGGAATAATTTCATAACCTTCGCTGATGAGTTCAGCTCTAGTTTTATACATTTTTTCAGTAGATGGAACAATTTCAAAATCTTCTTCAGTTTCAAATTCAGTTTTGTACGCTCTTTGAGCTAGGTTGTTACATCTTTTTTTACTTAATTTACCATCATCATCGCCATAGCTTATCTTGCAGAAATTACCCATTTCTAATAATTTCTCTCTATCAAATCCTGCAATTTTTACAATACTTTCATCTATTTTATAGTCAGAAGGTAAAGAACATGGCTCATTTGGATCAGCACGATTTATAAATTCATAATCTTCAATGATCTCAAATTCATCGTCATATTCTTTCATCTCGTATTTGCCATCATCTACTGAAATAGAGTCTGGCTGTTCAGTATTACCTTGCTCTGAGCCTGTAGCACCACCTGTAGTGCTAAACCAATTTCGTAAAAAACTAAAATCCATAAATACCTTAATTATTAAAAATAAAACAATAATCTACTAATTTATAGTATAAAATAATATTATTGTCAATAGTTATATTAATATTTTAATCTTTATGTACTTTCACTTGAGTAAATTTTACTTCCATAGAATAAGTATAGAGTTATAATACACTAACAAGCAAACCTCTGTACTAAATTTTGGTTAATATACACGTTGAGCGTATTAAGAAAGTTGCTTTTAAAGTATTGCATTTTACTTTTATTTTCGCTATAAGGTTGCTTTAAGTTGGATTTTCAACACCTTTATACTATTTATGTTATGATTTTAAAATTTTTTGGGGGCACTTCATGAAAAAATCTATTTATACTAGAACTGCTCTAGCTTCTCTATTGACTTTATGTTCTTTCAGTGGCTTTGCTGCTGACTTTTCTGACGAGAGTATGAAGGAAGTAAAAAAGCAAGAGAGTAACGAGTCAATCAAAACTTCTGGAAAGATGGAAGTGATGAAGACGTCAAATAAGAAACTAAAAGAAAAAATGGACAGGATATGTAATGCTGATCCAAGAAAAAAAGCCGAGGAGCTTAAGAAAAAAGAAGAACTAAGATTAGCAGCTGAGCAGAAGAAAAAAGAGGAGTTAAAATTAGCAGCTGAACAAAAGAAGAAAAAAGAAGAGTTAAAATTAGTAGCAAAACAAAAGAAAAAAGATGAAATTAGGCTAGCAAAAGAGAAAAAAGCAAAGCTTATAGAGGATTCAAAGGCGAAAGCTCTAAGCACTAAAAATTCTAATATAGAAAAGTCAAAAATTAAGGGTTCTAAAACTAAGAATGCTAAAATTGAAGCTAAAGATATAAAAAAGGATGTAAAAGTTGTTAACAGCAATACAGAGGAAAAAGGTAAGGCAAGTCCTGTTGTTTCAGTTGGTGGGGTTGATATTATCAATACCAATCAAGGGGATGGTTTAAGAATAACTTTCGGTGGCGTTGTTGATTCTCAAGGTTATGGTAACCATGGGCTAAGTGGCTATAACCATTATAATGTTATGCCAGGTAAATCTACAGATTATTTTAACAATACTCCAGATAGTATAAAAGGAGCAAATCCAATATTTCCTAAAGGGATAGGGAATATTGGTGATTACAGTGAAAACATGGGCATGATTTCAGATGCAATATTGCACTTAAGAGCTGAAAATAAAAATGAGGATATTGGTCTTCGTTATGGTGCCGATGTACAATTCCATGTTCCAGTTACTGAAGGTAAAGGAGCTTCACAAGGCGTGAATGCTGCAAGAGGTAGAAGTGCACATGTGTTTTTGAATTCAAAATATGGTGATCTGAAACTTGGCTATCAGTTTGGTCCTGAGTCTCTGATGAGACTTGATGCAACAAGAATTGCAACTGTTGATGGAGCTGCAGATAGTGACTGGTTCAGAAAAGTGAACTTAGAAGGAAGTGCTGCAAACTTTCCATTTTACGTAACACCACGTCTTTACACTGAAAGCTTCTCGAGCGAGAGCGAAAAACTCTCCTTCCGTATGGCAGGAAAATACAACAAAGAGATTATGACCACATTGCCATTTAGAGCTGCTTACTACTCGCCGAGTTATATGGGTGCAAGATTTGGTCTTAGCTACTCACCTCGCTACGATAGTGGTTTATCCGTTGTAAAAGAAATAGCTCCAGATCTCCTCAAAGATTCAAGTAATAAGGTAACAGGGGTAAAGAATGAGGAAATGTTAAGACATGTTGGGCCAGATTACCAGCATATAATAAGTGCTGGTGCGTCATATGAATATGACTTTAGTAAACATAATATAAAAGTTAAAACTTCCGTAGTTGGTGAGTTTGGCTTGGCAAAAGAGCCAAGTAAAGATAAGCATCTTTATAATGAGTTCATAGAATACAATAATCTGGCAGGCATTAATTTGGGTGCAAGCGCTGATTATAAGATTGATGAAGATCAAGGTATAAAATTTGCTGCCTCTTTTGCATATTTGGGCAAATCTGGTCAACCAAAAGGTATTAAAACGCTGATAAAAGGTACTGGTACTAACCCTGATAAATATGACCCACTTCCTGATATTGATAAAAGAGTAATAGGACTAAAAGGTCAATTTGTAGGAGATGGTAAAGACACTATGTATTGGACTGCAGGTGCTGGTTATCAATATGATAATATCTACACAAGCTTGACATACTTTGGTAGCAGAATGAATGACAAAGATATGCTTCATGATGTTGCACTTGGTGTTCAGTATGATCTATCTTCTTGCAATAAGAGCAAATTTGTTCCTTATGCAGCCTTACATTATTTTATGACTGATGAAAAAGGTGCGCTGCAAGATAAAGATAATGCTGATGTACCTTCTAATACAGGAATTCTTCTACTCACTGGTGTGAAGTTTTCTTTCTAGTTATTTAACAATACACACCACAGCTTGAATGTGGTGTGTGTTTTCACTATGCACTTTCAAAATGTTGAAAAAATTTCCAATATATGATATAATAGCTAAAACTAGGAAGTAATAATCTAATGAGTATAACAGTAAATCTTGATGGGGAATTTGAGAAGATAGTGCAGTCTCATTCCGTATTGCAAAATCGTTCTGTACCGCAACAAATCGAGCATTGGGCTAAGATTGGTCAGATTGTTGAAGATAACCCTGAGCTAAGCTATAATATTATCAAAGAAATCCTTTCAGGCATTGAGGATGCTAAATTAGGCAATATTGAAGAGTATAAGCCTTTGTAGCCATATTCCATAAGTGCTCCTTTTCTATCGTCTCAGTGCCAATTTTTGTCATACCAGTATTTCTCTCCTTGTTATCCCAGCACCCCTTTCCTGTCATTCCAGTGCTTGACACTGGAATCCAGCTTTTGATCGAAAATGTTGTATAATGCACAATCAATTTTTTGTCTTTGAGGCAAAACCTGCTATAACACTTAACATACAGCTTTACAAACAAATGTTTGTAAAGCTGTATGTTAAGCACTGGAATGACACCCTATGGTTACTCAGATAATGGATAAATTATCGTAATCCCTTACCTATCGAACGTTTTCAAATTCAATCAATTAAGCGGGAGGCAACTATGCAAACCAAATTAAAAAACCATTTAGCTGGAGAATTACTTACCATCGCTACTTGCTGGAAATTAACACTTGTAGGTGGGAAAGTAATGGAATTTACCGACTATGACGAAGATTTAAATGTCTGACCTTACCCAGAAAAAGTAGACAGGTAGTTAAGACGTTTTTTTCATGAAAATGATGAATCAAATTTTTCAGGAAT